>PITA01005686.1:0-107939 GCA_004023965.1 Spilogale gracilis | reverse complement strand
GGTCTTGTAGTGGTTTTTTTGCTGGAATTCAGCTCTCTTCAGGGAACTCCCCGAAATGCGGTCACCTGGCCTTCCGCCATCTTCGAAACCCCCCCAATCTATTATATTAGCATCATTAAGAGAACTAAAAAGAAAGAAAGAAAGAAAGAAAGAAAGAAAGAAAGAAAGAAGGAAGGAAGGAAGGAAGGAAGGAAGGAAGGAAGGAAAGAAAGGCCATTGGTAGGTTAATGAATTAATTTTGATTATTAAGGCTTTGCTAATTAACTAATTTAAAATCTTTTAGAGTATTTACTATGTGCTAGGCCCTGTAGGCACAGTGGCAAGCAGAGATAAAATACCTGTCTTTCAGGATCTTTGAGCTTGGTGGGAATGTCAGATGATAACCAAACAAGTCCAAAAATTATACCTAGTTATAAATTCTGATAGGGATACATTCTTTGAGAGTGAAGGATAGTGGTGATAGGTGGCGAGAAGACAGGAACAAAAAGGAAGCAATTAGGTATGTCCACCAGCCATCCACCTGTCCCACATTTCTCATGTCTTGTAGGCATACGACCTTGTCAATTGCCATGGATGGAACAACGATAAACAAGATGCAGTCCTTGCTCTCAACAGGAAGTCAAGGGAGAAAACCTGTGTACATGAAGAACCAGAACCTTATGCCATAAAAACACGAGTTAAGATGACAGAATGATGGAGTTAACATATGACAGCTAACATCTCTTGGCACTCTGGGAAGTACTCTCTCTGGGATAACTTATTACTCCTTAAAACAACCCTCTTGAGTAAGTACTACTCTTATCCCCAGGTGCACAGAGAAGGGATGGAGAGCAACGAGGCAAGAATAGGTTCCAGGTTTGTGTAAAGGGGCTGGGAGAAATAGAGGCAGTGAGTTTTAAGGACTGGCTGGAAAGTGGAAGAAAGGGAGGGACAAAATGTTATGGGTGTTCAGAGCAGGGAGAGCATACTTCTGGCTGGAGGAATCAGGAGAAAATTCCTGGAAGAGTGAGTATTTGATGTGGGCCTTGAAGGACAGGGAGGATCCTGCAAGCAGGGACTGGGGCCATTGGCACAGATGGTGGCTGCTCCAAGGCAGGGTGTGTGGCGAGTGTGTTGGGCTGGGGACGGCTCTCCTTGGGAACTATGCAGGGCAGTGCTTCCTAGACCTGGCTGGGCTTCAGTCTCCTGGAAAACTTTTTACAAACTTAGATTCCTGGGATCCACCCCAAGACTCTCATTAAGTAAATTAGAGAACACCGATTTTTACAAAGGCCCCTGCATGAATCAGATATATAGGACAGTGTGGTGAGATGGTATGTGGCCAGATTCTGCAAGGCCTGGGACTTGGGACCTAGAAGTTTGCTTTATTTGGTGGGACCCAGCTGAGAGAAGGCATCACCTGAGCCAAGCTACAGGAAAGTCCGTCTATTTCAGGATGCTGGGCTTTTCCTTGCCCAAAGGCAAAGAGACTAGTAGTGACTAGTTAATCACACCTGCCAGAAGTTCCTGGCCAGGGATGGGGCAGTGAGAGTGGCCAGAGCATTCAAATGAGTCCTGGGGACAGAGTCAGCAGGACCTGGGACCCAGACAGATGGGGAGGGGGGTGGAGAGCAACTGGGCAGTGGACCACATCTGGATCGGATGGCCAGCCGCCCCACGGTCTCCAGCAAAGTGTTTGCTCCACAAAGGAAGAAGGAGGGCAGCTGGCCAGAGGCCTAAGCCTCTCATGACACAGGAGTCTGGCCTGAATCTTCCTCTCTTCATTATGTCTGCCCAGGGAAGGCTTCTAAGAAAGAAGCCTCTTGGAAGCCCAGGTAACATTTCAAAAATCCTTCTGGCTGAAAGGATGGGTTCTTTTATAGAATCAGAAAAGAAGCTAGATGCAGGAACAATGACATCAAGGCCAAGGATGAGGAAACACTTCCTGGTCAGTAGATTGGTCTTGGCTCAGAGACAGAATAGTTTCAGCCACTTAACAGCATCAGTGAGTGTAATGCTAACAGCTACTGGGTACGAAGTGTGGGAAAACCACCGCACTAGAGCTTCATTGGAGTCCTCTCATCTAACCTGCGCAGCAGCCCTGAGGAATGCTGCGGAGGCCTTCTTAGCTCAAGCAGGCTGATGACTGAGGGCTGAGGTCCCCCAGCTCCTGAGGGGCAGAGCCCAGATGCTGTTTGAGTCATCGATGGTCCCCAGGGCCTGCAGTGGCACTGTGCTTGAGGGGTCATGGGGAGCGGGTGGGGAGCCCCGGGCCTGGAATCAGAACCTCCAGGGCTAAATCCTAGCTCTAGCTCTCCCCAAAGCCTCAAATCCAGGCCCACTCCTGGCCTTGCAAAACATCCACAGCAGCACTTGCTCTCCCAGACTCTCTGGGTGACTGCAAGGCTCAAACAAACAGAGAAAGTAGCAGAGACAACAGAGGTCTTGCTCTGTCCACCGTCATTCATTCATTTAAAAGGCAAAGACTCAGGGGAGGGTGTAAGAGACAGGTCCTCTCAATTCCATTCAGTGCAATAAACCCTAAGGGCCATCTCTGTACCTGGCAGGCAGGCACTGGAAGGTTCCTGATGACTGATACTCACGTGAAGGGGCAGGGGAAGGACATGAAGGATGAAGGCCAGCCCCCCCGCCCCCTGCAGCACAAGGAGCAGTGGGAACGAACAAGACATTGCAGATGTCCTTTTCCATGAACTTCAAACCTGGGAGATGACTGGATCAATAGACTGTCATTTTGAAAGCAACTAAAGGACGGGAATAGGATGATAATCAGCGGGGTGCATGGGGTTTGTCAGATACAAATCCTATAACACTGAGACAATTGCTTTCCACCACAAGATAACTGGGTTTGGCTCAAGGCCAACAAAAAGTAGATTTAGGGGAATATTGAGGTTCAATGAAGAAATCATTCTCACTTGAGCTTTCTCTGAATCCTGGCTTGGGGAAGCAGCAGCAAATGCCCTAGTTTTCCTGAATGAGGGGGTTAGTGAGGACAAAAAGGAATGAGAAACTGCAGTTGGCTCATCTTGAGTTCACTTCCTTTCCACTGAAGGTGAAATTCTTCCACTGAGGCAGGGTTGATCTGGGGCTGCAAAGTTGTAGAGGAAGAATGTTTATTGGCTGTGTTCATGCATTTTACAAGGAAAGAGATGCCCTGGATTGCTCTGAATCTGTTTCATGGTGTAACTGTTTCTTAGAGCAAAGTATTTTATTTTTAAGCATCAGCTACACAAAGCCTGGTGGTCCTCAGTTGCCTCAGGCAAATATTTTGTTTTCCTAACTAGAAACCAAGAAAATTTAAGGCAGATGTGCAACCTTCCTCCTCTGTAAGTTCCCTCCCTCCAGCCCAGCCCAACGCCAATCCAGGGTGAGCCTGTAAGGAATGCTCTGGATCTGGGGTGATGGCCCTCCCACCCAGCCTCCTGGTCCCAGCTGCAGCATGACCTCTGGGGCGCTGCAGGGGAGTGCGGGATTGACTGTTTAATTTTATGCCGTCTCTCTGGCATATGAACAGGGGATCTGTCCAATGGGGTTTATCTTGCCTCACCAATAAATGCATAAGGCCTCTGCGTGTCATGGTTTGTAGCACTAGAGGCTGATAAAACGTCGACAAGCCTATAGGATCTGATCTGCCCATATGGTACTTAGATGACTATTTATGGTTTATGTGTGAGTCTTGTCACTCACTCATTCTTCCATCCAGCATTTAGTGAGCACCTACCGCAGGCCAGCCACTATACTAGAAGCTGCTGATATAAAATAATTGAAAGACAGCCCCAGCTGGGTTTTTTGACACCCCTAGCTCTTAAAAGCCCAGAGAGAGTGGAAGGGAAGACTGACACATACACAGTTGTGGTTCAGTGTGATGAACACAAGGCTATAGAGATGTCACTGGAGAAAGGAGAGAACTTTGAGAGTTTCCAGAAGAGGCTCTCTGGAAGAGGATGGAGAGCGCTTATCCGGTTCTTAAAGGACTCCGTAAGTGCTTCTCAGACAGTCTAGGTTGGAAAGCCCTTGGTGGCTGAACCGCAGAGACAGAGAGTTGGGGGGACCTTGAGATAAATCAGGATGCTATTGCTGGAAGAAAGGGAACTGGATGGCAGGCAGGCAGGAAGATAGCCGAGCTGCCTCTTGAATTCCTAAAATGACCTAAATGCCTTGAACTGGAAACCTGGATCACAGGTTTCTCTTGACCTCCATGGCAAGTGGAGACCCACCATAATCACGTGCTGCAGAATCAGCCTGGCTCCCCAGCTGCAGTGTGGGGCCACTGTCAACAGTCAACAGCAGCTGTCAACACAGGGAAGGGGTGGGTCCTTTGAAATCTACTCTCCTTTTTCCTTCCCTGGCTCTCCCTTTCTGCCTCAAGAACAGCAAACACTTTGTACCTTTCCACCAGGGGGCGCCCTCACTGGCCCGATGTCCACCACATATTGGCTGGACACCCAGCCAGGTCCACTTCCTGATAAGTCCTTGATCCTCATAAGCTGCTCTGGCCAGCAGGACCATACAGGGTGAAGTGACAGGAAGCTACTTAGCCTTCAGCTGGAAATGGTCTCTAACAGATGATTAGGGTAGTCAGGGTTTTCACACTTCATGGTTCCAGGCAGACTGGGAGGGAAAGAAAGCTGGGATGGGAGCTGAGACAAGCCCTGAGCAGGGAGGCCTCTGGGAGAAGGACCAAGGTCAGATCCAATGTCACAGATGGCCTGGTTTCTTTGGTACCACTTCCACTTGCTCATTGGCCAAGGGAGAGAGCCTGCAGCTGAGGAGAAGAAGCACCAGAGCAGAGATGGGGAAACTGGAAATCTGGGCCTAGCTCTGCTTTGAATTGGCTAAGTCACTGAGTCTGTTCCCTCATCTATGAAATGGGTAGTGGGCCACTCATCAAGAGTGTTGTGAGGGTCACAGGACATTAGGTGCTCTGAACTCACCTGCTTCCTCATTTGCAAATTAGAGGGTTTGGCTCTGTCTCTAGGCGCTTTACAGCACTAAAATCCAATAGCTACTTTGGAAAATGAAAAGCTATAATGCAAATACTTAGTGTTATTTTTGTTGGTGTTATTATTCCAAGTGGTAAATGAAAAATCCTACTAAGATATTAAATAATCTGCTATTCACCACTGGCCAGTTCTTAGCCAAAGGGAGCAGGGAAGCTCTGAGCTTATGACTGACTGGATGTTTCTCTGTGGAACAATATCATGATGGCCTGCTTGCAGAGGAGGCTTTCATTGCAAAAAAGAATCATAAAGGAAATTACCAGCAGCTCCCTTCAAGTTATTGAAATTTATTTAATAGCAAAAAGGATATTTCCGGTAAGGAATGGTACAGTATTATGGTAAGAAAATTAATCTGACTTTGGCTAGATAAAAAAAAAAAAATCCTCTAAGTGGGAACCCATGCAGGGTTACAGAGAGAAGCACAAGATCCCTCACTGTCATGCTGGGGAACCAGGACATCTGAGCATGAAGCATACACTAAAGGTAAGTTAGATGAGAATATATGGAGAGTGCCCAAGATCCACAGAGCGTTCCCTGGTTCATTGGTGAATGAATGGCAGAGAGGGTGGGAACAGGTGCTATGGGCACCACATGCAGGATGCTTGAGGTTTAAGATCTCATGGGGAATGGCCAAGATGGCAGCATCACCAGGTCCCACAGAAGCAGAGGTCCAGGGGCCAAAGGGAAGAGGTGATGCCATAGACTTCATTAAATCCACAGTAGTCATTTTCTTCTGTATTGACCCTCTCCTGCACCTTCTGCTTCCCCAGATTCACTCTGGGCCTTGGGAGCTTTTGAGGTGTCCTATAGGAAGTCTCTCAAGAAAGAGCCCTCTGGCTTAGAAAACTGTGTGTGTCAGTTATGGGAAAATCACTTGTTTATACCTTGTAGGCTTTCTCCGGGGGCAGATAGGAAGCAAGAATGGATGGGAAGCACCATGGGAAAAAAAACAACTCGGAGGCCAGGTGGCCCCACATTTGAATCTCCTATAAGTCACTCAAACTCTCAGGGTCTCAGTTTTCTTATTTGTAAAATGGGATTGATTCTCACGGCCAGTTGTGAGTCTGAGTCAAAAGGAAATATTCAATGTGGAAGAGCTTTGTTAACTCTAAAGTTATTATCAGAAACTGAACAAGGCTGTCTGGTATGGTTCTCCACTTTCTAGTTCTTTGAGTGTCATTTCCTCATGTCTAAAACGCAGATCATAATAGCACCTGCTGTGCAAGTTCATCCTAAGGAGGAATCCAGGTGATGCATGTAGAGTGTTTAATTAGGGCCCAATCTCGGGCACTGTGGCATCCATGTTCATTCCTCTTCTTCTAGTGGTTCAAGCTTGGTTATGAGGAAAGTTTGAAGCTGGCAAAAGACTCCATTATAAACACCCTGGTGACTGTCCCCTCTGGAGAGGATCTAAGGATTAAACCAGCGTTGGGTCACCTGTCCAGTCCAGCAATTCACAAACAGATAGATATCTTTGAAGAGATAGCTCTTTGGCAGACTGGCTCAGACAGCTGCCTACCTTGATATTTCCTGCCTCCTTTCTGGGCCTCTGATCTGGGCAAGCAAGTGGCTGACAGCCAGTGTGAGGCCAGCAGAGAAGACCCTTGGGAACTTGCCTCCCACAAGTGGTTCTGTCCACCTGTACAAGCCAGGACGACCCCTCTATGGCCAAGCAGCCACATTGCTGAGGACTGCCTGCCCGAACTCTATGGTGACCGGGGTAATTGAGTGCTCTGAGTTCTGGGCCATGCAGGCCATGAATCCTGGTTTGTTAGGTCCACCTCGGCACAAAGTAGTGCCCTGCACTGGCTCTGGAAAACTCAAATTGTCCAGCATCGAAGCTTGATTTATCTTTCTCGGACACTTGCTTGGAGTCTTTGAGGATCTCTCTGCCTTGTGATGGATATTCCTGGTCCCATTTGTTTCTCCATCACTCAACTGTGTGGACTGCACTTGATGTTCTACGCACAGGCCTTTCTCTTCTCCCCTCGTAGTCCCTGGGTGACAACGTCAGCTGCCTTTGGCTTTTGCCATCACATTGTGCTAATGTTGTTGGAATTTCCATCTCGATCCCCACCTCTCTTCCAAACTATATGCCCATATCTCCAGCTGCCTCTTAGGTTCATTTGCATGGCCCATATGACCTTGAACCCCAAATATCCCAGACCTAACTCACACTTCTCCTACATTTCAGGCTCTACTTGGGAACCAGATCATATGCTTCCTAGGGTGGCACCTCATCCAAGTCTGTGGGATGACTTGCATGACTAGAGCTTAGTGTGTGGGCAGGACACATATTCCTGGAGGCTCCATTTTTATGGAAGGTAGACAAAATACTGTAGAATAGAATGCAAAATCTCTATTAAAAATTAAGGCAGAAGTTAAGATTTTAAACAAAATGTGTCTGTAGGAGTTGCCTCAGAGTGTGCCCCTGGTTCTCAATGGGGGACAGATTTGTTCTTCCCTTAAAGGACTGAAGTTACTTCGGGTTAGAGCATAAATATGCAGTCATTGCAGGAAAGAGAATGAAGAATTCCCAACCAGCAGGTGTAGGTTGTAATTGACTTGAGTGTATGAGTGGGGGTTGGTCAGCAGAGGAGCCCTAGAAAAAGGAATGTGTTTCTGTGCACTAATGAGGGAAGGGGCAGTCATGCCAGTAGACATCCATACCTAGTGACAACAGTATGTCTAATGGGAAGGCTGTGTGTATACTAAGCCAACTGTGAGTGTTCCAACATCATTGGCAAGAGTGTGGAATAGCAAGTTGTAGGCTGTGGGGAAATTTTTATTTTTCCTTCTACTATTTACTCCTCCCATTTTCACTCATAGCCATCATTAATGTTTGCGACTCACCCTCCCTCATTCTAAGGCCACCTGTTTCAGGCATGGTCCTTACCCCCAGCTTAGGGGTGGAGCACAGGATGAACCAAAGCTAATTAGCACATTTCATTCCTCCTGATTACAGTGTGAATCTTAGGACTTTTGCAGGTCTACTAGAAAAGAGGCCATGTCCTCAACTAGTTTTGGAGTTGTGAACATGAGGCTGGAGCAGCTGGGCCCACTTTGTCACCATGCGGTGAAACTTTGTCTGAAAATGGCATAACCAAGAAGAGGCAGAGACAAGAGGTGGAGGAGAGAAACTGAATCCTTTGGAGCTCTCGCGTTAGTCACACCTGATGTCAGCTCTACTTCTGGCTTTCTCAGTTGTACGAACTAGTTGATCCCCCTTATGCGCAAGCCAGCAGGCCGTGTTTTCTGTCACTTGTAACCATGAGAATTCTAATTGCCTCTCGTGCATCAGGCCATATAAGCCTGATGGCAACTGCATATTTGTTTCTTCTCACTTTTTCTTGATTTCATATCCTTATTTCATTCATTGTTGTGATTCATTTCATTAGTATTTTTGATCATTGTTGATTTTCCAAGTGGTGCTTGCCAGGGTGAGTGAATGTACTGATTAGATAGATTTTTTTCCCATCCAGATAACAAGTTTTTGGTGTGTTTTTTTTTAATTATAAGGAAGTGAATGGGTTTTCTAATTTTATAATTTGGTCACTGTAAGCCCAGTTCTGCAAAGAAGGTGCAAATTGGATTTCTGTCTTCAAAATATGTAGAGTCAGATGCTGGATTGTGGAAAACAAGCCAGAGTGGTAAATGCAGTCTCTCGGCCATTTCCCTGGAAGAACAATGTGATATCAATGTGTAGCTGTGTGAGTACTGAAAGCATTTTACCTCCTTGTCCTTCAAAAACCATCTGAAATGTCTCTTCCTCCTCTTTTCCCATTCATTCAATGATGACTTACCAAGCATTGGGTATGCATTGTGGAGAAAACTGACAAAAAACCCCATTTTTATTGAGCTTATATTCTAGTGAGAGTAGGTAGACAATAAACAAGATAAATATGTAATCTATATAGTAACACACAAGTGGGGGGACTGAGATGTTTTAGACAGGGTGATTGGAGCAGCAGCTCTTTACCAAAGTCCCAAGAAGGGTGAAGGAAGTATCTGAATGGTTATGGGGACAGGGCACCCAATAGGGGGAATGACTAGCGCCAAGGCCTGAGGTGTGGCTGGCCTGGCAGTTTGGGTGAGGGGTGACCATCAGGAGGTGGAGTTGGAGAGAAGGAGCGCCGGGTGTGCAGGGATGCAAGGATCAGAGTGAGGGGTTGGGAGGTGGGAGCGTTTGAGGGCTTTGAGCAGAACGGTGACAGGATTCAACTCGTATTTGGGCAGGATCCCTCTGACTGCTGTGTTGAAAATGGATGACAGAGGGACCATAGGCAGGAGAGCAGCTGGGAGGTGAGGGTAGTCTGGCCAATAGAGGCTGACAAGATTTTCTTATCAACTGCACTGATAGCCAAGATTGAGTGATGGCACTGAAGTTTTATTTTATTTTATTTTATTTTATATTTCATTTCATTTCATTTTTTATCCTACGCACTGATGTGTCCACTTTGTTTATTCTATAATGGATGCTTACAAATAGAAGTGTTCCTTCTCCTGGGCTGTGGCTGCTTTAGGGTACAGTGCTTTTATTTCTTCATCTTTGTCTCCCCCAAATCTGTGTAGGAGACACTCCTGCAGGGTGGGGCCAGAGCTGCTCTCCACTGGGAATGCTTCTGAAAGTGCTGAGCAGGGAAAGGGGGTGGTTTCCTGACTGGCTGGGGGCACAGGCAAGCAGCCCAGTGGTGGAGGGAAAGCTCAGCACCAGTGGTGGGTGGAGTAGACTCTGGGGTTTTTCGAGGTCAAGGGAGATCAGGGCTCTGGGATAGGTGGACTGGGCACAGTGTCAGGAGTGTCAGTGGTCTTGAACCATGACAGGTGGCATGCGGTAGCATGATGCTGAGCAGAGGCCAGCCTCCTGGAGGCAGTTGGCAGTGGCAATGGCCATGAAGGACATCCAGGTCAGAGCTTGGTGGAGTCAGGTGCGCCAGGAGTGTGCCATTAACTAAGGTGAGCAGAATGACAGCAGACAGAAGTGGTGTAGAAAAGTGGACAGATATTAGAACAGGGAAGAGACTCTGATAATAAATGAAAATATATAATCAAAAGGCTCTCCATCCTTTTGGAGATTCTCAAAGAGGTACAAGAAGACAGAGGACGGAGATCATGCCACTTGGTAGGTGGGTGAAATTGATCTAGAGGTCATCCTATAAACTATTAAAGTGACCTTGCCCTAGGGTAGGACCTAGAGAATATTTTGATTTATAAGTGTTGTTTCTATAGGACAGTTCTGCAGATGGCTATCAATGTTCCCTGTTCCCTAGGGTTATTAACAGTGCTAAAGTGGTTTCCTTCTGGGTCTAAACAGTATCGTCATTTGTCTTTATCTCTGTTGTTTGTTGCTGTCTCATACTGACTCATGTCCCTTACTGGCCCCTGCTGGTCAACACTATTTTGGGTGCTCCTCTATATTAAAGCTTGTAGAAGGATTGTTGTGTCCTCTCCATCTCTGTCCGCAACTGTTTGTAAAGATTAGGCTTTAATATACACAGACTTCTGTCTCAATTGTATAGCCTTAATCAATTTGGCTCTCTTTATTTCTTTTTTATGAGATCTATTGTCTTCTGATTACAAAAGAAATACATGCCCATTGTAGAACTCAATTGATTTTCTAGAGCTTTTATTTGAAATTTGCATTCCCTGTGAATGCCCATCTGGGCAGTTTGGGAGATGCTGGAGGGGTAGCTCTCCTAGAATGCAAATGCATCCTGTGAGCCTTTGCTGGTGAAGGGTGTCTGGGAAGCAAGGATTCACAGCTGAGTGCTGCCTGGACAACCTTCCTTGTTGTGCAAACATCCTTCCCCTAGAGTTTTTTTTTGTCCCCACTTTCAAACAGGCTTTTAGCAACAGCAGCTGGAATTAAAGGCATTCACCAGAAAATACGGCCTTGCAGGGGCTTTGTTGCTTCTTATTTCATGCTCTTCACTTGGACAGTTCACATGCTATTTGAAGGGCTATGTCCTTTGTACAAAATTCTGTAGTTCATCCGCGTGCCGATGAACACGCTTGCATACACGCTTTGGCTTCTGAGTGTGCAAGGATATTACACTTACGGTCTTTGGTCGAAGTAAGAAAAATCAGGTAGTTAACCCAGCTTGGTTGTTATAGCATGGTACACATTTTCTTGTACCTTTTTCTTTGTCCTGAACTTACTAAATGCTTCAGGTCATATACATGAAATTTACCTGTCCTCATAATTGCCAGGGAGAAAAAAAAATAACCTTCATGGAGCATCCAGTTTTTGTCACTCACCTATCTTCTGTGGCCCATAATTCTCATCACGACTTTTTGAGAAAGTATTGTTCCTACTTTATAGGTGTCCCTGGAAGATGGATGAAGAAATCGGCACTCAGAGAGGTTAAGTGCCTGCCCAAGAATTTTGAGGCTGGTCACCAGATTTGCTGTGACCTTGGATAAGTTCTTAAATGCTGTGTCAGGGCGAGGGCCAGAAAAATTGCAACTTGAGGAGAACAAATTAAATAGTTTAATTGTTGAATTGCAAAGACCAAAGGTGTTGATTTTCTGTCCAGATTATTTTCTTTCAGTTCTTTCTCAGCCCTATTTTCTCCTCTTAAACAACTCAGCCAGCCAGTTGTCCAGGGATTGATATATGGCTGGGAGCAGACTTGTGTGAGCGTGGGCAGGAGAGTCCAAGGAAAACCTACTGGCTTGGCTGATGGGGGTGACAGCTTGGTAATGGACCTCTGAGAGTGTATATATGAATTAAGTACCTTTCATTTCCTTTGCTGCAAAAACATCAATTAAGCTTGAATAATCCATGGGTTTTCCCCACTTTCAGGCAGAAGAAAATCAACATAGATTGGCTGGATTGTTTTTTCCTCTAGGCTTTGATCATTAATCGTCTTTGGCTCCTTTCTGTACCCGCCTGCCCACCCCCTGCCAAAAAAAGACATCCACACACTGCCATTTCTGGTACCCACTGCCAATACTCACTGGGCAGTTTGTTCAGTCTTGAGTATAATGAAGATATGCATTCAATGTTCTGAAGGCTGAGTCTATGGAGAGGAGGCCAGGCTATTCGCTGAAGGTTGGTGGATGTTTGTTCAGAGCCCTTTTTGCAGGTTGGCTTTGACATCAGTCTGGTCCCTGGCTGGTGCTGCCCTACACTTGAGCCAAACAGATGTGTCTCCACAGGCCTCTCCACCTGACACAGCCAGAGAAAGCCTCATTTGTCTTTGAAAGGCCTCCCTCAACCCATACTTTTTTGAAATGATGCTGGGATGCCATGCTGCAAGAATCAATAGTGGCATGGACCTTCCCTTTGTTCCAGAGCCTGGTATGCCAGTGTTTGGGGTGACTCTGCCTCCCTCACCTGGGGTAGCATCATGGCTCCTGGAGTGAGCAGACTCCCAGAGGTCATCTAGTCACCTCTCTGCCCCTAGGCAGGAAACACCTGCTCCTGCCAACCATCACCTGTCCTTCTGACAAGGGCAACTGTTTATTAAGAGCCAAAGGAGTGGCACTCTCCTTTCTGTCCTTCCCACAGCCCTGCGGGGCATGTCAGAGGGAACACACAAAACTGCTGACCTACAGCTGGTTTGTCAGTTTCATTCAGTGCCTGATGGGTATTAATCAGCCCCATTTTCCAGATGAAGAAGTGAGGCTCAGAGAGGTTTACTTTTTTTTCTTTTTTCTTTCTTTTTTTCTTTTCTTTATTTTTTATTTTATTTTATTTGTTTTAGTAGTTGTAGAAGTCAGGCTTTGTACTCAGATTTGAGAAGTTACAAATCCCATACCCTAAAGATTTTTTTTTTAAGTTGTAAAACATGTGAGTCACATACAAAAGCAGGTACATGTAAACCTCATATTCACATGTCATTGGAAAAGAACTAGAACAGTGCTGTTATTTTAAATAAAAGGTTATGTTATTGTGTTGGTTTGTTTTATTTTTTAACTATTATTTGATTACATTTGGTGTGTAAATAATGGTGGAAATGTGTCATATAATTTTCACTTTTTGATTGTGAAAAAAATTTGGTTCTCTTTTCCATCTGCCCAGAGAGGTCTGCCCTACAGACTACATACAGTGTGTGGTACCCCATGGATGACTCCCACTTCCACCCCATGTAAGCCTACCATGGCCCTGTAACTGCCATGTTTTGCATTTTTAAGGTCTACTTAATTGATATCAGACTGTGATTTGTTGGGTTTCTTTCCTCTTATGACTTGTTTCTTACTCAACTTTTGTGTGTTTGGCATCTATCTGTATTGTTAGAAGCAATTATAGTTCATTCATTATAACTGCTACATAGTACTTCATCATTTGGAAAGCCATAATTTTTTTAATTCATTTTCAAGTTAATGTGCATTCTAGTTATTTCTAAGTTTTTGTATGACAAACAGTGCTACAATGAATGTTCTTTTTTAAAAAATTTATTTTATTTAAATTCAATTAATTAACATATAGTGTATTATTCGATTCAGAGGTAGAGGTCAGTGATTCCAGCAACCTTTGGTTTGTTTCCTATGATTAAGAGTCTCTCATGGTTTGTCTCTATCTCTCTTTGATTTTGTCTTGTTTTATTTTTCCCTCCCTTCCCCAATGATCCTCTGTTTTGTTTCTTAAATTTCACATATTAGTAAAATCAAATGATAATTATCTTTCTCTGATTGAGTTATCTCACTTAGCATAATACCCTCTAGTTTCATCTATGTCATTGCAAATGGCAAAATTTCTTTTTTTAATGGCTACATAATATATATATTATGTATACACATATATACTTATGTACAATATATATTACATATACATTATATATACATATATATAACATATGTATATATAATGTATATGTAATATAATTACAGCACATCTTCTTTATCCATTCATCTGTTGATGGACATCTCGGCTCTTTCCATAGTTTGGCTATTGTGGACATTGTTGCTATAAACGGTGCCCCTTCAGATCACTGCATTTGTATCTTTGGGGTAAATACTCAGTAGTGCAATTGCTGGGTGGTAAGGTATCTCTATTTTTAACTTTTTAAATCTCCATACTATTTTCCAGAATGGCTGCACCAGCTTGCATTCCCCCCAACAGTGTAGGAGGGTCCCCCATTCTCCGCATCTTTGCTAACATCTGTTGTTTCCTGACTTGTTGATTTTAGCTATTTTGACTGGTGTGAGGTGGTATCTCACTGTGGTTTTGATCTGTATTTCTCTGATGCTGAGTGATGTTGAGCACTTTTTCATGTGTCTGTTGGCCATTTGGATGTCTTCTTTGCAGAAATGTCCATTCATGTCTTCTGCCCATGTTCTTGACTGGATTATTTGTTCTTTGGGTATTAAGTTAGATAAGTTCTTTCTAGATTTTGGATACTAGCCCTTTATCTGATAATATATTTGCAAATATCTTCTTCCGTTATGTAGGTTGTCTTTTGGTTTGTCGATGTTTCCTTCACTGTGCAAAAGCTTTCTATCCTGACGAGTGCCCAATAGTTCATTTTTGCCTTTGTTTCCCTTGCCTTTGGAGACACATGTAGCAAGAAGTTACCATGAGGTGCAATATATATTCTTTTTTTCTTTTGCAATATATATTCTTACATGTATCTCTTTGTATGTAGATTTGAGAATTTCTCTGAGAGTGGATTAATTAATTTTCTCTAAGAGTGGGTTCTGAACATACACTTCATTGGTTACTTCTTAATTGCACGCCAACATAGTTGCATCAATCCACACTTCCATTAGCCACATATGAAAATATCTTTTCTCCACATGCTCATCAATGCGTGGTATTGGTAGATGTTTTTGGTATGCTGATATAGTGGTGTCGAATGGAATCGCGCTGCCATTTTCCTAGTTGCCACTGAATGTGCTGCAATGTCTGTCACCTGGGCCTTGTCTGGGGACATAGTCAGGATGGCTCCAGGGTCTCTGGGTCCCAGTGACAACCATGTGGCAGAGCTGGAGATAATCTCGCTGAAGATTTGCTGCAGTTGATGGACACCTTCCCTTCACACACTGTGTCTCTTCCAAAGCCCTCTGCTGACTCTCAGACCTCATGTTTGGAGTCAGTGGAGCCAGGATATCCTGGGCTTTTCACCTGTGAGAAACTCAAGGTCAAATGGCCTCTGTGAATCTGTCAAACATCTGGCAGGTGTCTTTGTCTTGACGTTTGGTCTGTCTCTAATCCCTTTATTTCAATGTAATCTCTCCCCTTGCTACCCTTTCCCATAAATATTCCATCTACATGCTCTTTGGGCTAATGTTTCATGACCACTTGTTTATGAGTAAGTCTGAGCAAACACACTATGTTGTGTCCAGGTCCTCCTCCAACCACTCCTTGAAGACGGTCGTTTCGAGCTGTCTCTCTTCTCTTTCTCTTTTGTTGGTGTTTGTTCACTGTTAAGGTCCAGAATAGAGAACTGGGATTGTTTACTGGCTGCCAGAAAAAGTAGGATTGAAAGACCCAGCTCTGGTTCCCTCCTCTTAGGTCCACTCACACAGTTTATCCTGATATTGGAACAAATTTAATGGGTAGAGAGAACTTTGGGAAAAAGGAACAGGAAAGGCAAAGAAATACTGACAAAACCCACTGATGTTGTAGGTTCCCCAGACTGTGATATAGTTACAGCCTAAGATCATGAAAAGAGTTTGAGCTTTTGGAGTATCCAGGCCTGTTTGAATTCCAGTTATTCTACTTACTGATTATATGATGTTGGACAAGTTACCAGGCCTTCACCTTTCTGAGATTCGATTTCCAGGTTTGTAAATAACTGTTGTGGAGTTGTGCAGTTGAGAGATAATGGTTGTGAATCACTCAAAGATCAGGCACAGCTCTTAGCAAAGCCAGGTCAGGGCCTGTCTGAGCATTGTTCATTCCTGGCTCGCTGTTCTGCCTTACACACACACACACACACACACACACACACACACACACAGAGACACACATGTACACACACATATAACATCTATACACACATGCCACATAAATACCACACACACAAAACATACGTATACATACTAACCATGTAAGAACCACACCCACATACCCCACATGCACCCATATACATACACCCTCTCCCCCATATACACCCCACCCACACAGATACACACAACACACACCATATACATCACACACACAGACCTACTCTAGGTGGTTTCCCATCCACTCAGCTGACTTGGTCAAAACGGAAAATTTCCGTTATAACATGAATATCTTAAAGTCCATTTTTATTTCACTGGAAGAGAAAAGAATGCAGTTTCATCACTTTACCTGAGACATTCAAGAAAGTGAATAGAGGGAAAGAACAAAGTCACAATCTAGGGAAGAGGTTAAAAAAAAAAAAACCAATAAACTGCCCACAACTTCACTATTTGGTTGTAGTTCCAATAGAAAGGTCTTGGGGAAGAGCAGGTCAAAACTATCATCTAAAAATGTAAGGGTTTTGGATGATGATTTGTCTCTTCACCAGGAAGTTGGCTCCTTGTTTACTCAGAGGGGCTTTCTGGGAGAGACAAGAACCAAGGTAGTAACATCACCTTGAAACCATAGTGTCATCTTCCTCAGAATGTCTCCAATGCATGTTATGTGACCACGGAGCAACTGTTGGGATGTGCCCCAGCGGACAGCCCTCTGCTCTCGCCAAGCCGCGTGAGTGTGGCCAAATAGCAACTCTCTTAGATTCACATTGGATTACAGTTTGGGGTCCCAGTTTCTAACCAGACAATGTGAAAAACATACACCACCAATTTTCAGGTGTATTTTGTGTTATGCACTATGATATTTATGGAGCACCACCTTTCTACAAAAGGAATTTAATTTCTCGAGCACTACTGGGCTCAGCTCTGTCATGTGGTCTCTCACAACGTCCACACGAGGTGTGTGGGTGTGGGGGGTATTCTCCCCATTTTACAGATGACAAAACCGAGTCCAGTAACTGCTCAGGGTAACACTACCAATCAATGGGAGAGCCAGGATTCACACATGGCAGCCCAGGTCCAGAACCTGAGCTCCCTCCTCCTGCGCTCTGTACCAGATGTCACCCAGTGTGGTGCTGCTAGGGTTCACTGCCACTGGGGGCAAGGTCAAACTCAGGCTATCAGGAGAGTAAGCCCTGCCTCACAGGAGACTAGATGATGTTTCCACAAGAAGAATGACCATTCAATTGTATGCTGGCTTCATAGGCAGACCAGAGAGAAGATCAGCTGGCAAGAACCTGGGGTCTGGTTTTCCTCTCTGCTCGCCTCTCCCTCGAGTGATTCTTGTGGTTCTCGGCATTTGGGATGAAACAAGCGTGTCCTGACCATCCCTGCTCGTGCAGCATCCCTGACCTTGAGGCATTCGATGCCAATAGGGTGTGCAGTCCCTGGAGCTGACCCAAAGGGCTCCTCCCCATTTCACTGTCCTCCCACCTTGCTGAAGAGCCATGAGAGGACATCTTCCTGGCGGTGTTCACCTGAAGGTCTGCGGGAGAGTCTGAGGGGACACAACTCCTCCTGTGGGGGAGGGGTGCAATTTCCACTGTGAAGAGGAGGACACTGGACTGGGGACCTGGAGGAGAGGGCTGCATGGAAGGGGAGGGATGGGCCAGGGAAGTGAGATCGAAGTCTGGGGAAACGGGCCTTTGTGCACAGTCCAGTTTGTGAAGGCTGTCCTTTGTAAACCGAAGTGACCACCTTGGCTTTCCCACCGTGTGCTGTTATCTGAGACTATAGTCTGCTCTGGGCTTGACCTGCAGAAGGTTGAATAAGGAGAGCTCAAAAGAAAAAAAGGGAAATGACCATAGGTGCTTCCCTACCACCTTGCAGTGGCTCCAGCCAAGAAGGAGCCAGCAATCCGCCTTCCCCTCCTCTCAAGAGATGTGGCGCCCTGCTGTGACACAGAAGATCCCTCCCCCCCCAGCGAGGCGTGTTGTAGACAGAGCTGTCACACTGACCCAGAGGATTTCAGGAGATTGCCCCATATGGGAGGGCATTTCAGATGAAAGTCTCATTTAGCATTGAATTATATGTCCTTTTCAGCCTAATCTCAACCCAGCTCCCAGAGTGATCCTATTACAATATAAGTCAGACTGTGTCACTTCGCTGCTCAAGACCCTCCGATGGCTTCCCATTTCACTCAAAGTAAAAACCAAAGTCCTCACAATGACATCAAATGCATGTTTCGGTAATTATTACTTCTATGACCTCACATCCTTCCACCGTCCCCCTCATTCTCTCTGTTCCTGCCACATTCCTATCCCTGGAACATGCTGCTCTTGCCTTGGGGGTCCTTGGCACCAGCTACTCCTCTGCCTGGAAATCTCTTCCTCTACACTTCCTCATGCTCTCTGCCCACCTTAACTGAAATGTCAGCTTTTTAGTAAGGTTCCCCCGACCACCCTTTTCAGACTGCAAACACTTCTTCCCTGGCCCCCAACCCTCTGAATCCTTCTCACCTTACTTCACTTTTCCCACAGCAGCTGCCACCAGAATCCAGGATACTCGATCATGCATTTATTGAATCTATTTAGGCTCTTTGCCCTTATAAGGACAGAAGCTCCACAAGAGCAGGGATTTTTTTGTTTGACTTGTTCATAGATGTATCCCTAGTGCCTCGAAGAGTGCCAGGAGAAGCTTAATACAAATTGCTGAATGAAATATTTCTCATCAATTGGCATTTCCCTGGAGACTAGGGCTATGGGGATCTAACTGAGATGCCTTCCGAAGCTTTCATGTTCGTATTTGCTAGTCCTTCTATCAGCGCGGATGCTGCAACTTAACCCTTACCCAGCCACAGCACCCGAGAATCTAGATGTTCTCTGCACACCCTTGCCTGCTCTCTGCTTCTCAGATTGGGTTGCACTGACCTGAGGAGCTGTCTGTTGGAGCCCCCCACACCATGCTCTGGGGTACCCTGGAATGGCCTCTTCCAGCCTGGGCTCTCTGGCTTCCTGGGCCTCCTGCCCAATCCTTGACCTGATGGTCTATGAACCGGAGTCACTCCTATCCCTGGGTGGGCCTCCTGGACGCATGCTCCTTCCAGAGTCTGTCTCTGCTCTATTTTTTTCCTTGAACCAGAAATTTGGGAACTGAAAGCTGCAGACATGGATGAGAAGGTAGTTAAAGGATTTCTTCCAGGCTGGGGATGAGAATTACTTTGTGTTAATTTAATGAAAATGACACAGCGGAGCCTGAGTTAAGACCAAAAATAATTCAGAAATTCTAAAAGTTAGAATGGATCAGCAGGTTGAGAACTCTTTAAAATTTGAATCAGCTTTTTAGCATTTATGCTATTTTCTGGGCTTAGAGAAACACAAAAAAAACAGAGAACAAGAATTGCCTTTTAGGTAGGAAAGTGATGTCTAATACATCTATTTCCCTGATGTGTTCAGTTTCCATTTCATTCCAAGATCCTGCTAAACTCAGGAGGTTGCCTTTGGCTTTTCAGCACTGTGGGGGATGATCTAAATCTAAATAATAATAAAAAGCCACTGCTTTTATTGGAATTTTATTTTATAAGTTGATGGAAACATTTCATATACACATTAGGTTTTGTAACCCAGTCTTGGTAGTTGCTCAGTCCCAGAGGGGCTGTTTTACTACTTGGGAGTTCCCTGGTGTTTACGTTACTCCTCCAAGGCAGAAGGAGAAAATGTTTTCAGTGAAAGCAGAATAATGTTTTTATTCGAAAGAATTCATGTGTAAGTCAGGACACTCACATTCATAGGCGTGCGCGCGCGCGCACACACACACACACACACACACACACACACCCTTACACATTCTTTCTTTCTTAAACAGGCTGTGTCATAAAATTATAGCATTTTAGAATTGAAAGGCCCTTAGAGATGATCTGTTTTCGCACTGGCATCTTACATATGAGAACACTGCTACCCAGACAGATGAAGTACCTCATCCAAGGTCACGGTCATCAAGTGGGAGAGCCGAGGCTACAATTCAGGTTCCCTGATTCAAGTCTAATTTTCTTTCTGCTACACCACATTGACTCCCAAATAAGATAATGTATATGAAATGATTTTGAAAACTGGAATGTATTATGCAAGTATTGGGTGGGGAGTGGGAGCATAAGAATGAGTTTCTTTTTTCAGGGACAAGCCTGCTATGCTGAGGTCCCCTTCCAAATGAAGTGAATATATGTGATGTGAGTCACAGATCATATTTCTAATTAGGTTCCTGAGTATGGCCTCCGGTAGATGAGCCTCAGAGGGGTCAAGCCAACATGCATTCTTATCTTTTCCTTCTCGCCCTCTCTCTTTACCTCCCTCTAGTGCCACATTCGGTTATTGCATATACGCCCACGCCACATACACACCTTACAAAATATTTATGTATTCTTTATTAAAGTTATCTGGCCAATTTTTTTACATCAGCAGCATGCAAGAGCATGTTAAAGTGTTTCTCATATCAACAGGAATAATTGGCTGATACAAAGACTTGAATATTATTAAGAAAAGTCTTTAAAATAGTTTGTGATTAAAATGAGGACATATTTAAAGCTTGGTTGTTAAATTGTTTTCAGTACATTTGAATCACATAAAAAGTCCTTATAAATAGTGGAGACATTTTAATGGCAAGGAGATATAAATGTTTTAAGGTAGCAGGCCAACTAAGTGAACTAACACATGATTCATCCAAAGAATTCTTACTTTAACTATTTGGAATACTGGCAGTTACTAAATATTATCACAGATGACTTGAGGGATTGAAATTTTATTTTGTTACTATTAATAGATTAGTTCACTAAGTCATATAGTAATTACAAAGAATTTTTCAGTGGTCTTATGTTAACCTCTCTGCTATGTGTATTTCATCCCTGATCCATTATAATTTCTATGTTTCCTTCAAAAGAGTATGTCTGACATTTCAATATTCTAGCCAGGTGCCTCCTTAAGAAATATTGGCAAGAACATCCAAAACTCATTGGAAGAAGATTCTTTAGTAGTCTTGCCTAAAAGCTCTGGATCAAGTAAGACAGATAGGTTGCTAGCAAACTCTATAAACTCTGGACTCCATCTCCTGACCTTAAAAAAATCTGTCCCCAAATCTGAGTGATATTTACAAATAAGAGCCTTCCACTGCTTTCCCAGCTCTGTCAGGCTATGACAAATAGCTCAGCGTACACAGTGAGGACAAGTGGCTCTGTGCACATTTTCCTAGCTACCTGCCTTGATCTACCAGCCCTCAGCTGTCCTTCCACACCCTTCCTTATCTAGAAACACACACGGATGGCACTGCCCACCTGTTGCACACACGTCCACACACCTGCTCACCTGCATTCTGAAAGCCCGAAGGGGGGAAATTGTCAAGGTAGACAGTGGACTCAGGTGTTGGAGGAGGGGCGGCACGGGCTGCGGCTGTCCAGGCTCTGGCTTACTGGGCACAGTTCAGCAGGAGGCCGTGGTCTGAGGACACTCTGGTCTGAGGACACCCTGATTGTCTCTCTGTCTCTTGAAGAAAACTGCCAAATAACAGAGAATGAAAATGAAGCTACAATATAAGCATTTTTAAGTTTTTTTTAAAAATATTTATTTATTTATTTGATAGAAACACAGCTAGAGAGGGGACACAAGCAGGGGGAGTGAGAGAGGGAGAAGCAGGCTTCCCCCACCCCTGAGCAGAGAGCCCAATGTGGGGCTTGAAACCCCGGGATCATGGGATCATGACCTGAGCCGAAGGCAGATGCTTAATGACTGAGCCACCCAGGCGCCCCATTTTTAAGGTTTTAAAATATAAAATATAACACCCCACTTTAACACTCTAGGCACCATCCAAAATTTCAGTCACATAAATCATAGGGGAGCCTGATTGCCAGGTTAATGAGATGACCGGCGTGAGCCAGCAGCCCAGAGCGGAGCTGACTGCCAGGTAAGGGATAGCTGAACGGGCTTTAACAAGAGTGCTTTAGGGAGAGGTTTTAGTACTCCTGAGCGAGGAAGTTGGGGTGACTACCTGTACTTTTCCCACCTTCCTCTATGACAGACTTCCTCTCTCTGCCTGTAGGGGAGTGACTGACCTAGCAGGGGCCGACCACAGCGCCCCCTACAGGGCTTCAGACATGGGACCCCGGAGGGACCCAAGCCAGGGCCATCAGAGTCCTTCCGGGAGATGGTCCTGCTTTCATGAGGCTGTAAGGGCCTATGTCCAAGGGACCTTGGTGGATATGCAGAGGAGTAGAGAGGGCCATCTCAGAGAGAAAGTTCCAGTGCTGGTGTCCCTAAGGCCAGTTGCACCCTTGCAATTGCACCTTCTTGCAATTTAGTATTCCCCCCCACCACCACCACCACCCTTTTTGGCCTGAGTTAACTTGAGCTTCTGTTACTTGCAACTGGAAGACCCTTGAAAAACAGAGAGAAATGACTCCATGAGTCTGGAGTCTAAAGATGCATTAGTGAGACAGTGGTCACAAGTGACAAAATCCCACCTTCAGTTAGCTTCAGCAAGAAAGAGACATGTTGGCTCATGGAGACAAAAATGTCCGGGAGAGGCTCTCACTTTAGATACCCAAATGGTATCTTCAGGATCCCACTTCTTCTTCAACCCTCTTCTCCCCCTTCCTCAATCTTGGTTTTATTCTCAGTGTGGCTCTCTCTGCCTCTGGCAAATATCCCCCGCCTCCCAGGAGACAGAAAGGATAGGGGAACAGGAAAGGAATAGGAAAGGCAGGAGAGAAACTATGAAGGGGCAATGGATGTGACAGAGAAGTGACATTCAGATAGCCAACCTTGTGGAGAAGTTCTCTGGCTTCCCCTGGGAGAGTGGGTCCCTGGGAACTGGCCATACTCAACAGAGGCCCTCACAAGGCATGCTTCCAGCGGTGAGCAATTTTCTGGAAGGAAGTCACTGGCTGCAAGAGCAGGATGTGGGGGGTAAGGGGAGGAATGCACAGAGAAGGACAGGTTAACAGCCTCAACCAGCCATCCTGCGCACATGAGGCTCAGGCTGGGGCATCCAGGGGACAGAGAGAAATCTGCCTTTGACAACTTTTCTCTCTTTTTTGTTAAACTGATAGCTTTTCTCTCCCTTTGGCTTGACCACCGTGACAAGGAAGGAAGAACTGACTTAGAAAGCAGATAACTTTGCTAGAGACTGGGGTATGTGGTGGCTATGAGGTGTCACCCAGGATTTACTGCCCTAAATGGGTCAGGTGTAAAAAACAACCATTGGTGAATGCTGAGGATCTCAGACAACATCAGTTAAGCCCTGAGCTGCTCAGCATGGGATGTTCTAGTAGACTCTAGGACGTGGAATTACCAAAATCCTATGTCAGTGTCTTCCCTGGGATGCATCTGAAGGGCCCTGAAATCTTTTAGGCTCACCCTCTCCTTTCTCCAGCAGACAGTGTTGGGAAAAAAATGGATTGGCGAGAAATACCAGGCTAAGAATTGAGTCAAAGGGGAAGGTGCTGCCTGGCTTCAGAGGACAACTGTGGTTTGGGGGCAAAGCAGATAATCTCATCCCCTTCTGCTCTGGAGTTAACTGCAGAGCAGAAGGGATTCAGAGCTTGTCGAGTTTCCTGTGCAAGCCCTTGGCAGGGCCATAAATCCATCCCAGCCGAGAAAACTGTTGACTACAGCACCAAACCAAGCAAGTCAGGCCTTAATAGACTCAAGTTGGTTGGCTGCTTCCATTCTTGAATTTGGTTCTGGCCGCAAAATACTGATTTAAGACACTTTTGATTTCCTGCACTCCTCTCCACTCAGAATGAGGAGGTGGTGGAACCTTTGCAGGGAAGGCAAAGGCAACAAGGGGGCAGGCAGGCAGAGAGGGGTCAGTTCTAGGCTCCAGAGTCCATCTTCTTGGCATGGAGGCCATTACAGTGCACCTGGATGGCTTGGGTGTTAGGGATAGAGAGCTGCAGGCAGCCTGGCACCTGCTGGAGGGGTCAGGGGAGTGAAGACAGGCATGGTTCTTGCCCTTCTAGAACAGAGTCCACTAACAAATCAATGAACCTTGTCAAAAATATGTAGCAATGTTCCTATTAACTGGTGTAAGAGAAACTATAAATCAATGCAACCTGGTCATTCCTGTGAAGGAATCTGGGTGGGAACAGGAGGTGTGAGAAAGAGAGGTGGGGGTTCAGCGGGGCCAGATCTCTGGTGGGCACAGGGGGAGTTTTGCTTAGGTTTTAAAGATGGAAACAGAAAAAAAACACCTGAAAATTCATCACTTACAACACCCAAGAGAGCCCTATGTGGCTGGGACATGGCAGGAAGCATGAGGGGAAGGAGTGAAATCAAAATGCTCCCCCATCTCTTTAATTCCAAGCTGTCTCTAGCTAACCTCCGCCCAGGCCCACCCACGTGGGCAACAGGGAAAGAGGAAGGAGGGAAAGCAGCAAGGTTCAAGTGCGTAGAGTCTGATTTTCACCCACCACACAGGGCTGGGTTGTAACGAATAAGACCTAGGAGCTGGCCTGGGTCACTGTGTGATAGGACATGCTGGTTGTTCTCTTCTCAGGTGTCCACGGGTGGGTGAAGTGAAATATCACATCCCTCCTCATTTCTCTACCACCTTCGGCGATAATGACTGTCACACTGCTTTATTTGTTCTGAAGAAAATCAAATCTGCCTCTGAGCTCCCACTTACCAGTAGTAAGAAGTCAAGATTGGTTACAAGGTTAGCCTCACCACTCCCTTGGAATTTGTGGAACTCTCAAAGGACCCAGGCAGGGCACAATCTTCTGGGGCAGGGCCTCTGGTCTCCACAGTCTTAATGTCAATGCTGAGGAAAGAGCTAGAGGGAACAGGGCTTCTGGAGCAAGGGGGTTCCAGCTGCCAGGCCTGACGTCTGTCTCTGGGCACCCCCACCATGGCACCCTCCCACTCGAGAGAGATCCAGCCCCCTCTGGGTGCCGTGTGGCAGTGAGGGCCCCCGTGGATACGCTCATCCTTTCCTTCCACTTGGCCTTCAAGAAACCACCCATTTCTCTTCCTGGAATAAGCTATTCCCCCTCTTAACCCCCTTTCTTAACTGCCTTAGTCTTCCAAACCAAGTGCTTCTATGGGGAGGGGAGGAGACATGTGCCTGCGTACACACGTGGCTATCTCCCGGACACTGAAAGCAGGGATTCTCCCCCCCAACCCCCACTGCCAACGAGGGTGCCCGGCTGTGTGACAAAGGCCCCTTCAGTTGGACACTTTGGGCTGACTTCAGGGAATGAGTCCCGAGGCCCTCAGGGGAAATCTCCTGAGGGACGGGGTGGTGCATCTCCTGGCTGGGCCTGGGCAGCTGTGGTATGTTCTCTGGTAGGGTCAGCAGATGGTCCAAAATCTACGGTGACCAGCCTGTGGTGAGGGAAAACCCCACCTGAAGGATGGAGAGTTCAGGGACTAGAGTGTGTCCCAGGTGAAAAGGCTGTAGATGTGTGGAAAAACCTGTCCTGTGAGGGGCACTCATTTTGAGCCCTAAGTACTGTCTTTGTAGTCAGCAGTGCAAGAGGTGAGCCGTGTCCACGCGAACAAGGGTGCTGAATGCTGTTTCTCTCCCCACAAACCCCGGCTCCCTTCTTGCGGGGTGGCTGTGTACACAAGTCACTGAGGAGGGGTGGGTGGGGGCAGGGCTGGGGCATGCAGCTTTAGGGGGCCCCTCCGGGGTCTTGGCTCATCAGTAGGCTGTAGGAAGGGGAGGGACCCTCAGAAACCAGGTGTCTGGGGTCTGGGGGACCCAGCCAGGAAATGGGGTGGAGGTTGAAGCTGCTGGGCTTCGGGGAGCTCACACTGTTGTTTTTTTGCATAGGGTGCCACAGAATGCCACAGAATACCACGTAGTTCTGGGGCTCCCATTGCCAGTGGCACTGAGTCACCAACAAATCCTCTTCTCCCTGGACAGGCACGAGGGTGGCTTTGCTGCATGTTCTACAGGACAGTTGTGTCTCCAGAGGATTTTCTTCTAAATTATAGGCTGTCATCTGAAGTATGGGGCACATTTGGGATTGGCTTTCGCAGGTGATCCAAATGATGGGTTAACTGAGCCCACAGAGAAAAAGAAAATCCAAATTAAAAGCATGGAGGAACATCTTCCCAGCATGAAACTGCCAAGTATTAGTGGCTCACTGATGGCTTTCTTCTATCAACTTATTAAGTTGGTTGCAATAATTTATTTAGAAAATACTTCTCTCCTTATTTGTATGGTCTGTATTTGCAGTTGCTCTTGTCACGCCCTTATCACAGCTGTCGATAATGTCAGAATGCAGAGTGTTAAGAAACGTTCAGGGGCGTCCTAGAGGACATTTGCTCTCCTGGGCTTTTCGAGGGCTAGTTTAAAAAGGATCCAGAAATGAAGTCCTGTTACTTTCTCTGGAAAAGACTATTTAAAGTCAGATCTTATCACAAAGATAAGTTTCCCCTTGTTATTCTTTCCCAACTTTCTGTTCTAAATGTCATCCTTGCAATCATTAATTACAATGAATAGGAAGTTATAATTAATAGAGGCCCAAAGCATTCAAGTGGAAGATTACTCTTTTGAATTCTTGTATTTTTCTTGGAAGATGTCCTTGAGTTAATTATTTAGCATTTGGGATTATTATTTTAAAAAAACAAAAAACAAAAACAAAAAAAAAACCAAGGCTCTGGGGGCTGCTCCCCCTGCTGGCTTTTCAGGAAGGAGACGGAGGAGCTGCTTTGACTCAGAGTGGCTCGGAGCCTGGGATGCTTGCTCTTAGGGTACCCGGAGGGATGTGCCCACTGCCAGGTTCCCTCAGAAGCCAGTGGCAAGAGTGGTGCTGGGCGGGGTGCGATGCATGAGGAAGAGAGGAAGCTCTCATGAGTGCGGGAGGGTTTGATGGCCACAGGTGCGCCAAGCCTGCCATTCCATGCACGGAGCAGTCCTGTCTTTTTGATGAACACATCCTGTGCTCCCAGGATTGACAGTTTCCATCACATGGGAAGCATGGGACATTTAAGTCCTAAACTGGAATATGGAGGCAACCATTTGACAAGGAGACACAGAGAGTGCAAATGAGAAACCCATACAGCTCTAGTCTGTGGCTGAGAGGGAGGGCAGAAGATGTGGAAGCCTCTAGAGGGTCCTCCCAACAGCCTCTCTGTTCCTGACCTGCTGGCCTGGCCTTTGCAGCTCAGCTTCTCTCCCGATGCAAGCTCTAGGATCACGATCCCAGGTATATTCCACATTTATGTCCTATGTTCCCTTGCTGTTCTCATGGGTGCCACTTGTTTTTGAAAAGGACATCACTGTTTCAGTATTCCCCGGGCTCAGCAACTTCTGGGATTCCTGAGCCCCAGGGAGGGCCCAAGCCCTGCCAGGCTACTGACCTTCACCCTGCTGGCCTTGAGAAAGCCCTGGACCCTGATGGGGTTCCACAGTGGAGAAATGGAGCAGCTAGGGCCTCGTAATTGGACTCCTGGACAATACAAGGGCGGGTGAGGAGCCATGTGCTTAAATGCGAGTCCCAGGGAGGGACTAGGATTCTCTTACTTGCTCATCCACTATTGACATAGTTAGAGATTCATTCTAATAATGGCAACAGTGAGTCCATGCAGCCTTACAAAAATTGTTTCCAGCACTGAATCTTGGGGGCAAACAGTTGGCAAAGATTACCCCAATTTTTCTCCTCCCTATATCCACTTAAAAAGAAATGTGGAATCTAGTTCTCCTGCCCTGCAGCCTGGGCTGCTCCTAGACTCCCTCTGACCAGTGGAACTTGGCTGAGCGGTGCTGTGACAGCTCAGGTCCTGGGCCTCAGGAAGCCTCAAACACTTCTACTCCCTTTCTCTCTCTGTCCTTCACTCTCTCTCAGAATGCTGTCACCTAGAGGACAAGCCCAGGATGGTGCTGTTCTCTGTCAGCAGAATAGAGGCCACATGGGAAGATGGCCAGTGGTCCCAGCCTGAGGACAGCATAGACCGTCTTAAACCTGCTGATGCCCAGACACCTGTGAAAGCCCAGCCAAGACAAGGAGAGCTGCCTACTCTGCCGGCAGTGAATTGCCAGGGTGTGGGCAAGCCTGACTGAGGCTAGAGACTTCCCAGCCAACACATAAGCTTATAACCAATCCTCAATGAGCTAGGTTTTGGGATGTTTTGTTACACAGCAGTAGCTAACACACACACACACACACACACACACACACAGACACACACACACACACACACACACACATACACACGGCCGCTGGTTCCAGCTGGGGCAGAATTCTAGAAGGGGTTGAGCATTCCAATAACCAATACACCTTCATGCTACCTAGTGCTGTCTTCTTGTCGGGCACCCATCAGCCACACTTTCAGTCCTGTTGGCAGCCTCTTGCCTGCCATCCCTCACTGTCCACCTCTGGGGTCTGCTGATTGCTCACAGAGCAGAATGAGGGCCTGGTAGCTGCCTGCGAGGAGGGTTTGTAAGCCCTGGCAGAGAGGAGCTCAGGTCTCAGGGCTTCAGGACTGCTGAGGCCTGCCCAGAGGCCTTGGAGCAGCAGGTGGGGTGGCTCCTACTTTTATGGGAGCTCCCTGCCCCTCAGGATTGCAGGGGCTCAGGAAGGCACCGCAGGAGGAGGCTGGTCACCGCCCTCACCAAAAAGGGTGTTCTTGTTCCCACTCCTGCTGCTGGGATTGTGGCTTCATAGGCCTAAGCTGCAGACTAGCAGGGCCCTACACTTTGGGATGCAGGGTGAGACACAGACTTTCTGCTTTCTCAGAATCTTGCCTTAGGCTTGCCCTTCTCTCCCTCAAGTCTGGAATTCCCACTGTTAGAGTCAAAGTTGGCCTTTTAAAATGATGATGGTGCTAGAGCAACTGGCTGGCTTACTCGATAGAGCATGCAACTTTTGATCCCAGGGTTGTGATTTCGAACCCCATAATGGGGATAGAGTTTATGCAAAAAAAAAAAAAAAAGATAGTATATGTATTATCTCATTTTTATTTTTCTCACCAATGTCAGGTAAGTAATTTTATTCCCACTTTTGAGGAGTGTTGCTCTCCACAACACTGGTGCGGGGGAAGGATAACTGGACCAGCCTGTTATCCTCCAGGGGCTGAGTGAGATGATAAGTGTTGACAGCCCGGCCACCACACCGAGCCGGGAGTTGAGTCAGCCGTGAAGGCGCAGCAATCTCAGTTTTATTGTATCAGAGACATAGTTATATAGAGAGGAAAGGAGGGAGTAAAAGAAGTAGCAGGGGCCAATAGGAACTCATTACGTGGCTATCACTAAGGCCTTAGGCGGATTTCAGGCCGGACTGCTGGGTGGGGCTAAGTTCGCCAGTCTGCGGCCCGGAAGATTCAGCCAGATCACATATGCGGAAGTATTCCAGAGAGGCCCAAGAGGCCACCCCAGCCGACTTCCACTAATGGCCGCAAACTAGCGGGCGCCGGGAGGTCCCAACAGAGGAGGAAATCAAGGTACAGCTAAGTTGACTACCAGCCCGAGGCCATGCTGTCCCTAAGGGACCGAGCTGGGGTTGAACCCACATTGCCTGGTTTGAAGGACCCAGCTGTCACCCCCTGTGCTACACCAGAGGGACAGAGGGACAGAAGCTGCCTTCAAAGGGCCACTGTGAGTCCTGCCTAACCAGACACAGAGGGTGGGAGCTCAGAGTTGTATCAAGTGGTTTGAGTCAGTGTCCCCTCATAGTGAAAGGAGATGGGGCCCAGGACCCCTCAATTGTACAGAATAGGGGGCGTAAGCATGGAGCGGTTCTGACTCGGTCACATGGTCTCCCTCAGCACCCACAACACTGTGCACACCTCCACACTAGCAGATCCTGCCACAGCCCCCACGGTGGCTTTCTGGCCTCCTTGAGGAGACCCTTGGAGCCTCCGGAGATGAGGGCTCATGGCATGTTATTTGCCCATGGTGAGGAGGACTCTGGGACCACAGGTCTGCAGCAGGCCTGGGTCAGGTGAGCCGCGGCAGAGAAGTTGGGCGAATCAGGCAAGACAGGCCAGGATTTGCCTAACGTGACCCCTGAGACTGGCTGGCTGAACCTTCCCCATTCTTAAGGGAGATGCAAAGTCTCTAAGAGGAAGAGAGATCATTCTCAAGGATTTCAGAGTAAGGGGAGGCCAGTTTGTGTGGTGGTACAGAGAGAAGGCCATGTGGGGCAAGAACATTGATCTGGGCTTCGAGAGAGGGGGAAATGTCATTATTCATCTCTTACAGCCCCATCATCACCACCTTCACGGGGAAGCCTGTTGAGGAGAGTGTCAGGGAGCCTAGCGGCTAGTCCAGTTCTTCTCCCTTTAGGCAAAGACATTCTGGTACATCTCAGAATGAAGGCTCGTCATGTAGCTGGGGTGTGGGGGTGGGGAGACACCAAGGCATTGTAGCTATTTCTGTTGGTCTTGGTGGGTCAGGAAGTCAATAGGATGGGCCACTTGGGGCCAAATATTAGGCTTACAGACCTGGTATGATACATCCCCAAAGCTAGGCTTGGACTCAAATACATAGCAGGGAATCCCTTCCTGTGTTTCTCAGCTCACTTCCATTAGGCTTATTAGACATGCAAATTCCTGGCTCCCCAAAACCTACTGCCTCAGAATGAAGGGGGCTGGCCCTGGGAATCTACTGGTTTAGCAGTGTCCCCTGGTGATGCTTCTAGCACACTTAACTGGAGAACCACTGCCCAGGCAGAGCTGACCCAGTCCCACAGGATCAGCCGGAGCTGGGAGCCTCACGCACAGGCTCCAAGGCCAGGTGGGCAAGTGCAGTGCTCTCTCAGTCTTTACAATGATCCATTCTCCATACATTCCTTCCCCTATACTATTGGCTTCCAAACATATCCGCACACCAGAATTGCCTGGAAAGACTTTTCTAGAATATGTATTTCAAGTCCTCATTCGAGACCAACTAAAATAGGATCTCATAGGATGGGGAATCTCCTCTCCTTTTCAGAAGAAAAATCTCCCCAGTAGACCTTGATATTCAATCAGGTGAGGGGACCATTGGGCTCCACCCACTCTGGCTCTTACACAGGTGACCCATTCTTAAATTAGAGCTCAAGTATCCAAATCCACCACCATCCTCTTAGTGTATTTACTCAGGGTGTGTATTTTTTTTTCCTTTTTATTTGAGGGCGCTCTGAGTCAACTAATTTTTGAATCTTTGAAAACCAGAGAGAGAACAATGAACACGAACTTGTAGGAGGCAAGCTGAAACAACACGCCATCTGTGATAAAATCAGCATAAATTCCCCAAATGGCCTCACATTGCCAAGACAATTCTCCAAGGCTTCTCTGTCTTTCTCAGTAGAGCAGGAGCCCTGGAGAAGTTCAATTATCCTCCACACATGTGCTCTTGGGGAGCCTGGCAAGAGGAGGAACTGGAATGTTCAATAAGGAAGTTCTCTCAGTTTTAGAATAAAGGGAAGGGCACGTAAGTCAAAACCTGGCTTGCATTTCTGTGACAGCTTTGGTTACTAGTAATTAGCCAATAATTCAGTTGTGATCTCTTGCATGATGCACTCAATTGACACACATGGTCATTATTAGGGAACTCATATCATATTTGAATATCCATTCATCTAACAAATCTGTCTACCATGTGCAGAATACTGGACCAGCCACATGGATTCTGCTGTCCAGTCGCTTATGGGAAGGAGGGTATGATATTATAGAGAGGCTAAAATTAAGAGGTTCATGAGAGATACTGTTCAGCTCGGGAGGAAAGAAGGACCTTTTTAGGAAGGAGATGACATTTGCACGGGACCTCAAGTAATAGGTTGGATCAACAGATGTGTGCATGAATAACACCCAGAGGTAGGTGGGTAGTTGAGAGATGTTGGGCACAAGGCAGTGTTCTGCTTTTTTTGGCAAGAAACTGGAGAGCTCTGATGGTGAAAAGATGATGATGGTGGGTCAAATGATGGCATTGGGTGCCCAAAGGGGGTGTGGGTATCCCATTGCCTTCTTTTAAGGATCATGTAAGACATGACCCACTCTGCTCCTGGGAATCTTTTCCATTAAGTCTGGATACAGCTTCAGAATCCTTTTCTACACTGTATGTAATTCATGCATCTGCTAATTGGAGTTGGCTTAGGAGGCAAAACTCATTCCTTGCCCCCTCTTTGCCCTTTTGAAGCCTAAGCAATTAGCATTTTATTCTGGAGATGGTGACTGGAGGACAGACTCCCCAACCCCTTCACCACCACTGAAGAGGTGGCATCATCACACACATGACCTTTTGGATGATTCATCTGGCAGCAGAGCTTGGAAAGGACTGGGATGGGGCAAGTAGTTGAGGCTGGGAGACCGGGTAGGTGACTGGGGCAACAGCTCAGGAAGAAGTGACGAGAGCCACAATTAGGGATGTGGCGGTGATGATGGGAGCTCAAAGAAAAGAACAGAAGCAAGACACCTTTCAGGGTAGAACTGGCAGAATTCAGAAGCTTATGGGATGTCAGGGGCTGAGATGGGGAGAAGATCTAAGCACTCAGCTTCAGAGCTGGGAGGGGAGTCCCTGCAGAGGAAGGTGGCTGGGAAGGAGATGCTGGCTTCAGAGGGATAGGTGGGGAGTTCAGCTCTGGACTGAGTGTGAGAAGCTGGCCCCACATGAGGGAGGAGATGCTCAGGAGAAGTTTGGAATGACTTATGGAATCAAGGTCAGGAAAATAGAGGAGCTGGAAGTATGTACCTGGGAGTTATAGCTGCAGATGGTGGTTGAAGGCATAGGAGAGGAGGAAACAAGGGGAGGGGAGAGCAGGGAGAAGGCGGGAGACCACAGACACCTGCTCGCTGAAGCTATTACAAAACAAGCTGCTTGTATTTATCTTCCCAAGTCTGATGGTTTCCAGCCGATTGGAAAATATCCACTTTCAGGTACTAAGAGCCTCTGGTAAATGTAGCACCCCACACCACTCCCCATCTGTCAGGTCCAGGGAAGATCTAAACTCCAGATGGTAGCTGATAGACCTCAGTGGCTGCTCCTGGTGGATGCTCAGGTTTCTGCTGCTATGTAGGCGCCTAGACACAGAAGCATACAGGAGGGCTACAAAGGAAAGCCCCGTTGTAGTCACAGCCCTGTGCTTCCTGCCTCAAAACACAGCCCTGTAGTCTGGGTGCCGAGCAGGAAGGTTGTCCAGGGGCAGCCCAGCCCAGACTTCAAGGCCACAGCTGTGCTGTTGGCGGGCCTTCCTCAGACTGCCAGCCCTGCCAGACAACTAAGTGGCTTTGTGGGCCTGCAGCACATGTCCAGGACAGAACTCTGCCACAGGGGGCTTGCTGACTCCTTACTAGAGTGTCCTCTTTGGCCGAAAGACTGAAACGCGGCCCCCATCAGGCCTGCCCCAAAAACCTGAGGCTCCCAGACCATAGATGCAGAGTGCTTGGGCCCTAGCTAGTATGCGCTCAGGGACTCCTTGACCGTCCCCTAGTACTTACTTGGTCTAAGCGCCTGGATGAATCCCAAAGCAGGCTGCAAAAAAAAAAAAAGTAAAAAAGCAAAATAAAAAAATTGGGGGGATTCTTGGGTGGCTCAGTGTGTTAGCATCCCACTCCTGATTTCGCCTCAGGTCATGATCTCAATGTGGAATCCAGCCCCATTGCTCAGTGGGGAGTCTGCTGGAGATTCTCTTTCTCGCCCTCTGCCCCTCCCCCTAAAAGAAATAAAAAAGAAATAAAAAATTCTGCTGTGGCGACAAATGGGAAAAAATGCTTTAATAAATGAGGTAACAGTATAAATTCAGAAACGTCAACTCCTATATCGATTGCCTGAATTTTCTTTAAAGCTCATGTTCTTGACCGTGTTCTTGACCGTCTCTGCTTTCTTTTTTCTAGAGATTGATTGATTGATTTTGGAGAGAGAGGGGCAGAGAGAGAGAGAGTGCACCTTGGTGCATGAGTGGGGGGAGGGGCAGAGGCGAGAGAATCCCGGACAGACTTCCTGCTGAGGGTGCCTGATCACGACCTGAGCCAAAATCCTGTCTGGTGCTTCACCAACTAAGCCACCCAGAGGGCCCTTGACTGTCTTTTTCACAGCCCTCACCATCCAGACTCTTGTCCTCTGTCCTGTGGGAACTTTACCAGCAGGAAATCCCATCCCTCGGGCCCCAGCCTGTCCTCCCCTGGGTCACTGTTGTTGCCCCTTCCTGCTCGAACTCCTGTCCGCTGGGATTGCCCGGCCTTCCTCACCCCCCCCCCTCCCTGGCTGCCCTCCAGCTCCCTTGTGGTTAGGAGGGACTTCTCTGCCTGCAGTGACTTGAGTCCTGTTTCCTGGTAGATGACATTGCTGCCCTCCTGTCACGCTGCTTTCTTGCCTGAGGTTTTAACCACACTTAATTTTGGCTGGTGAGGGCATTGTCTTTGTATTTTAAATAGTCTTTGGCTTTGCTTGCCCTTCTTCTAGAAACAATAGCTCCTTCACTCCTCCCAGCTGTCGACCTAAGATGGTAATAGGATTCATCATTTTCATGATAACAGTAGTAGTAACCAACACAGACTGCACTTAACCCTTCTAAGACCCACTCAAGGAGAGCTCATTTCATCCTTACAATGAAACTATAAAGTTGAGGTAAATATTATTATTATCCCCATTTCACAGATGGGAAAACTGAGACTCAGAGAGGTTAAATAGTGCGTTCAAGGTCCATATGAAGCCCTGAATGCCTGAAGTGAGGTAAGCACTAGCTGCCGTATTATTTCTATTACTAATTCATGTCTGCCTCTGACTGGCTAGGATCTGGGGAAATGCACCCTGTCTTAGTTTCCTCATCTATAAAATACAAATCATCTGTAAGCTCCTTTCCAATTAATCTTGGCACTCTTTCCTCATCTCTTTCCTGCTTTTCCACAGAATGAGTCCTGTTTTCCTAGAAATCTATCTCTCAAACTTTTTCTGGATTTTGCAACAAAATAATTCTTGACTGCTCTGGAAGCTTCCAGAAAACAACTTGAAACAATGCTCAAGGGGCTACCCTTCCCATCAGAGGGCTTTGGAGTCACTGCTACCTTGGTTGTCTCCAAAAGCCTTCCTTAAAGCAACGCTGTGAATACTACTAAATCAATGTGTTCCAGTTCAAATTCCATCCTGGAGAGGTGAGGGAAGAGATGTGAGAGGCCAGGTCAGTCCTCTATCACATATCCTTTCTGGTCAGATCTTCTGTCTCCACTGCATTAAACTGGTGAGACTCCACCACCCTGGGATTTGGCCACAGCAGAGGTTAGAATCAAGGCTCCCCCTTGGCCATCAAAGGGTTTCCTTCCTTTGGAAGAACCACAGTGAAGAGGGGTGCATTGATTTTGCTTCCTGATCTGTTGCCATTTATAGGAGATTGAACTTTGAGCCCCTGGCCCCCTAGAGTGATAGGCAGGTCCATAGGCTGGTGGCCTGGGCTTAAGACAATCACGCAGGCATGGCATCCTCTGATCCCGTCTTGTAGAGTCTAATAGAGTGACATCCCAGGGGCTCTGGAATCTCTGGTCAGAATGCTGAGAGACAGAACAATAAGGGGAAAACTGTCTTTGAGTCCTGCAAATCCCAGGACAGTGTCCTTGCCAAACCAACACAGCAGAAGCCTGCTGGGTATTAATAGCAGCAGCTAACATTTATGGAGCACTTACAATGTGCCAGCTGCTGGGCTAAGCACCATTTAATCCTCACGATGACCCTCTGAAGTAGGTCTTATTATTATTATCACCGCCGACACTTTGTAGATGAGGACACAGACTAAGAGAGGCTGAACTACTTGCCCCTGGCCCACAGCAGTGCCAGGCTCTGATGCAAAAGCTCATGGCCTATCCACTGAGCTCTACTGCCCTCCTCTGGGGTCCTTGGGGCTAACGAGGTCCCAGTACAGATCAGGGGCCCCAAGGACAGCAGCTGAAGTCTTGCTTTGGCCCCACCTTTGAGCTGGGCTTGTACCTCATGAGACCTTCAGTCCCAGGTCTGGGTCTTGGTGCTATGGATTAAAAGTCTGCTATTGATTATTTGGAGGAATCAAGCCTAAGGGAAAGAATTCTGACTGGTCTCAAAGAGAACTCGGGACATTAGCAGGCAGAGGTGAGCATTACAAGGGGACCCACACCAGCCATCTGTACGGTAACTCTTCCTGGCAGGTGGTCTCTTTGGGAGATCACCTGACAGATAGGCACACTGCACAAGAGATACTTCTACCAGCGAATAACTCTTCTCTTCTCTAGGGATCTTCCTGCCCGGTTTATTGGTCCTGGTTTTTGGAATTCTGAGTATCTTCTTTTTTTGATCTGTGTCAGCAATATTCCATTAAATTCTTACTCTCTGGTTTTTATTTCCCAACATTGCCCCTTAAAACCCCAAAGCTTTTGTCATTGCAACATGGCTTTAAGGGGTGCCTGACTGGCTCAGTTGGTCGAACATACGACTCTTGATTTCAGGGTTGTGAGTTTGAGCCTCACGTTGGGTGTAGAGATTACTTAAAGATAAAAAAAAAATCTGTAAAAAAAAAACAAAAAAAACCCACCACAGTGCTTTAAGAAAACTATGATAGAATTTCTGAAATTCATTTTATTTTTATACCAAGACCTTAAAATTTCTGTCTTCCATAGAATAAATGGAAAGAGAAGTGGATTATGAGGTAGAAAGCGGAGGGCCAGATCCAGCTCAGCTCCCAGTGAGTCAGCCCAAGGAGTCAGTGGACTGGAAACTCTAGTGGGCTCACTAGCATGAACCAGTGAGTAGAACAGTGAGTCCAATCCACCTATCATACTTCTTGACCTAGAAGAAGCCATGCATGTACTCCTGCCAGGGGCTGGGATGGAGAGGTAATTGAGAGGCCTGGGTAGAGAATGTAGGAGGAAGGAGGGTGTCAGGACTGATGGCCAGGAGGGGAGAACCAAGAGTTCCCAAAGATGGAGTGGCACATGTCCTACTACTTCATAATGAGGAGCTCCAAGCAACTGAGTGGACACCACTGAGACCCCCTCAGAAGAAACTTCCTTGGCTGACTGGCACAGGGGGCTGAACTGGGAAGCACTTGTGAAGGAGGAATGACCCAAGATGAATGTCACTGACACAGACTTTAGGTTGTCACGTCACTTCTGAGCATCCTGTTTGCATCATGCATAAAGATAGTCCAAGAAAAATTTTTTTAGCATTTCTGTTGTTGACAGATCGATAATATAATTACCTTCTAGAAAAGTGATTGCTGACCTAGAGATATGGACTTCCAGGTTAGATCAGAGATACTTGCAATTTTTCAGTATTTTCCGTATTTCCGATAGTCTCTGTAAACTGTACATTTACACACATGATAATGGCTATGCTAACAAAAATGTCAAGTCTCTTTGCCTTTTGGCTAGAACTATATCATTATCTTGGCGTGGTAATCCTGGTTATCTCATGCTAATATAAAAAGTTGGTTGGCAGTGATCTATATTTGGAATAACTACTATATAGGGAAAGATACTGGCGTGGACTTGTCATTTACACCCTGCACTGTTACACAGCAATGTGTAAGTGGCTGAATTACTGTGCAATTTTTTTTTTAATTGTAGGACATCTTTCACAACACTGGGTCTTTGTAGAAAAAACCTGGTGAAGGAAGTACGAGGGCATGAAGGGTTGGAAGGCTCTTTGTTCTTCATTATCTCTCACCTAAAAGGGAGATGGGGGCTGAGGGTCAGCAGGGGACACCTGGAGGCCCTTTAGTCGGGGGGTAGTTGGGTTCAACTTCCTAGACACCCCTCCAACTTCGGAGTGCAGGTGACTTTTTTCTACTCACTGGCAAAGCCATCCAGATGATTTATGTTCCCTTGGGTTCTTTAACTGTTCAGTTATTTAAATTCTTAAGGACTGTCTTCACTCCCAACCTCCGCCTAAAATCGTATCTTGTAGACCAGTTACCCCTGGCTTCTCTGGACCACTGTGGCCCTGTGTTTTCCACCACACTTAGCAGGTAATTAGGCACTGCTTTGGTGTCTTCATGAGCTGCTCCCGTGTTATCCATCTCTGCTGAGGCCTCACGGTAGGCTCCTTTCACGTCTTTGGTAGCAGAAGGTTTGATACCATGCCATAAAGACCTTATCATTTTATGACATTTACTATTTCAAAATGCTTTAGCGGTCATCACCACGCATGATATTCACCTCCGTTAGGGCAGGGACTGTGTTAATATCCTCCTGCTACGGACAAGGAACAAAGACTCGGTGAGGTTAAGGGTGCACCTGGAGTTACCCAATGGGCAGGTGGTGGTTCTGGAACGTGTGTCTTCCTGATGTCTCATTTTCTTCTCACTGTGCTATGAGCTATCTCTCTAGATAGCCAAGTGCATTGGCTTTTAAATTATATTGCCGTACTTGATAGGACAAGAACAACTATTTCTCAGAGGGTATAAGTGAGTTCTTACTGTTCCACTGAGTGGATATAGGGCTAAGCTTGGAGGTGGCAAATGTCACAGTATAGGTTTCTTTGCCTAGCAGACTTCTTTATTTTTCCATTTGATATCTGGAGCAGCCAAGGACTGGGGAGCCCCCATGACCCTACATTCCTGTTCTGCAAGGAGGATTTACCAAAATAAAGCCACCCAAGGAAAATGAAGTTGCCCAGTACGCAAGGAGAACTGAGAGCCGTTGTCTGGAAAGCAGTCTACTTTTGCCTTGTTGGTCCGAGCTACTTACTGACCGGCGTTTTGCTGGTTTGTTGGTCTCTGTACTTTTTTACTTTCGAGTCTTTTTGGTTCTCTGCTCACTTTAAGCTCTAATTCTGGGTTCACTAGGGCAGACAGTTTCTACCCAAAAATGCCACTTCCCTTCTCAGTCAGGACCCAGGTCAAACCTGGAAGGTGGGGACTGACTTGTGCCCTTCAAAGCGTGCAAGTTCCAACTCTGCCATCCCCAAAGCAGAAGTCCACTTTGCCAGCCAAAAGGAGGATTCTAGCTGTTCCTTTAAGTTGGCTGCCAAGTCTCAGTTCCAGACCCCCGACATACTTGCACCCTCCTGGGAGACTGAGAAAGGAATTGCTTCATTTCAAGGCAGCCAAGTGGATAGATGGTGGGAAGCATCTGTTTTGGAAATGCATTTCTCACAGCAAATAACATTTGCTTGATTGTGCTTGCAAATACCACTGTGGCATTTGCTAAGTTAAACACAGTTCCCTTGCTTGCCTGACCTTCGCCTCACGTCACACCTAAGATGCTCCTGGGGTTTGGGTGTTCCCACCTTGGGGAGGGACGCTCCCCTTACCTCTGTCCTTTGAGGGTGGGACATTTCCTTGTCAACCTGGGAGGATATGTCTCTTGTACACACAAAATCCAGGTTTTCAGCGAATTCTGATCCTGGTGGTCCAAAACATTGAGGCAGTGACAGTGACCTCTTATAGTTTCTATTTTCTGCCTTTCATGAGCCTATAACACATAATAGGCCCTTTCTACATATATTTTCACTATGTATCTATAGTACTGTACCACCTGTGTGAACTTTCCTCCCTTGCCTTGTGTTGATGTTTTTATATACATGTATTGTGTCCCTCAAAAGATGGTAAGCTCCTAGCTGAGAGAGAGATTGTGTCTATTACTATTCTGAGTCATCTGTATTCCTCAGTGTTCTATGTCTGTGTGCATATGTGTCTGTGTAAGATCATATGAACACAGAAGAAGAATATGGGAGGGTACATGACAGGTGGTTAACATGGATTATCTGGGCAAATGGTGATTACCACAGATGGAAAGAAGAAGAAAGTGGGAGTAGGTAGTAAAATAAAGAAAAGGGCAAAAAAAAGACCACATTGAAAAAAAATTCCTGGCCCATCAGTGCAACTTTGTTAGGGGACAGGTGGAGAAATCCAAGATGGTGAAGTAACAGACCGTATTTACCCATCTTTGTAAGATTTTGCATATGTTTATGCAACAAGAAATTAACAAAGGGTACAATTAAGGAAGAGAAAAAAGGTACTATGCACATAACCTTCAATAAATATGAATATTCGAATGCTGAATAGTATGCTATATATGATCATTTTATAGATGTGGATTTTCAAGGAGCTATTTAGTTGCTAATGTGGCTATGATACCTGCAATGCTCTCCATGTGTTCTCATAATCAGAATCACGAACACCCTCTGCTTCGTGGGTAGGGTAGGGTGCCCGGAGGAACCCTAGTTTACTCTGTGGTCATCCTGTTTGCTGACCAGCTGCATCAAAATTGGCTGGGTTGATGGCCAGAAGTGGGAATGACAGGGTTGCAAACCTGGTGCACTGAGTAACACCCGGCGTGGGGGCAGGGGGCAGGGACTGGGGTGAAGGGAGAGAATTGGAAACCTGCATTTTAACAAGAACCCCAGGTGATTTTTATGCTTGTTAGAATTTCAGAGCCATTGCTCCAGGCATGGCTGATGCTAAAGTGGCATACTGCTTCTATAATTAACTGCTCTTCAAACAAAACCAAGATTTATTATTTACCATATTTAAAAAATCATACCTCATTGTCTGATCTTTCTTTGTTTTATTGCCAGTATTTATTTATTTGTTTGTTTGTTTATTAAAGTTTTTACTTATTTATTTGACACAGAGAAACACAGCTAGAGAAGGAGCACAAGCAGGGGAAGTGAGAGAGGGAGAAGCAGGCTTCCCGCCGAGCAGGGAGCCTGATGTGGGGATCGATACCGGGACTCTGGGATCATGACCTGAGCCGAAGGCAGATGCCCAAGGACTGAGCCACCCAGCCGCCCCTATTGTCAGTATTTAAAAGACCTAATTCATATCAACTTCCTAATATGTAGATCCAACTTTGAATGGATCCAGCTAACTTGGGGTAAGCCCTGAGCTGAAAATGTCTCAGCACTTTCTCCTGTACCATTTTTGTGCAGTAGTGACCTGCCCTAGGGAGAAAATCTTAGGTCTTTAGTCACCATAAAACAAATTTCTGGAAACAAAATGCAATGTATGAAACATAAAAAAGGCATGGAGGATAAGAGAACAACTCTTTATGCTTCTTTTAAAATATTCAATATATATATATATTTTAAAGATTTTATTTATTTGTTTGAGAGAAAGAGAATAAGTGAGAGAGAGAGCACAAGCCAGTGGGGAGGAGCAGAGGGAGAAGCAGGCTCCCTGCTGGGCAGGGATCCCCAGTGCGGGGTTGGATCCCCGGACCTGGGATCATGACCTGTGCTGAAGGCAGATGCTTAACCAACTGAGCCACTCAGATGCCCCTTGATATATGTATTTTTTTTTTTACCGATTTTATTTACTTATTTGACAGAGAGGGAGAGAGAAAGAGAGATCACAAGTAGGCAGAGAGACAGGCAGAGAGAGAGGAGGAGGCAGGCTTCCTGCCGAGCAGAGAGCCCGATGCAGGGCTCGATCTCAGGACCCTGAGATCATGACCTGAGCTGAAGGCAGAGGCTTAACCCAGAGTCACCCAGGGGCCCGATATATGTATTTTTTATGTAAGATCCATGCTTTTGCCAGCCACTTTGTCCAGTCTTAACATTTTGCTATGCTTTTTTCAAATATGTGTTTTCATAAATAAAACATGGTAGACAAAGTTGTCTAGCCCTCCCTGACCCATCCTCCCCACCCTTTCCCCTGCAAAGGTAGCTACTGTACTGAGTTTAGTGATTGTCTTCCCATAAATATTTGTATATTTTTTTACTATATAATGTATTCATACACAATTTGGTTTGACATATTTTAAACTTTATATAAATGGTATTGTATGGTATGCATTTCACTGCAAATAGATTTGTTTTGTTCATACGTAGTTTCGACATATGTAGTTCCAGCTCATTTACCTGTTCAGTAGTACGGCTCAGGGTGCCACCATGTTGTGTAGTAGAGAATGGTAGGAGAGTATCACTGGCTGGGGTCACAATGGTCTGCTGGAGCAGCTCCGATGGCATCTATTCCTTTTTTTAAATGTACATTTATGTTGTTTCCTTTTTTTAAACGATGATGGACAATGTCAAAGTGCACTTTTACATCGAATTTCCCCTGCTTGTGTGAGGATTTTTTGTCTCTAGCAATGGACTTGTGGGCCATAACATATGTGAGTCTTCACGCTTTAACAGACATTGCTAGATTGTTCCATAAAGAAATTGCACCAGTTCCCATTACCACTTCTTGAATATTCCAGCACGTTTTTCCTTGCATGGCTTCAACTTTGAAAGCAGAAAACAGAAATATAAGCCAGAGAAAGAAAATAGCTGTAAGAACACATTTAATTATCAGTGGAATTTGCTTCAGACTGTTCACTTTCCAATCTGAAGGCATTTCTCCCTTGTGACCACCTTCCTTCAAATACAATTAGTGCATATTGGCTAAGCTCTGGTGTCAAGACATTTGGGAGTGGGGATACAAAGGCGTACATGCAAAAAAGCTTCTCTGAGAGTTTGAAGAATAACTGGGAAGCTAAGACATACACTATAGATAAGATTTAATTATTTAAATAACACTTTAACAGAAAGAGAGAAAAGATACCACTGGATAGTGCTGATTCATCCCTGAATGAGTTGTGCCTACATTAATTCTATAAGAGTTCTCAAGATGGGAAAGTCAGAGCCTGTGTGATTCCAATTTGCCGTATAATGGTTTCCTAGCAACCATCACTAGATGAGACTCAGTTAACTCTGCTTTTTGAAGCAGACTTTAGTCCCTTAGAAAAAAAATGAGTTACATAAATGCCAGCTTAAAGTAGAATTTGACCATGTAAAAATATATTTGAAATATCTGACTTTTGAACAAAGATCTAAGGTGGTTTCCTTTCTCAGAACCTCACAAAGGTGGATGTGTGGAAGCAGAAGAGGCACTAGATTGAGTGATTCAGGCATCTGACTTTCCCAGGAATTGGATTTGGACACTGATGAACCAAGAGAGTAGACCAGCTGGGGTGGGGCAACAGAGCCACGGGTTTGATTTATGGAAATGAGCAATTTCCTAGGCACACCTGGCCCAGAATGTCTTGAAGACAGCTAAAAGGTGGGGAAATGAGCCATTTGGGCATGAGCCCTGCAGACTTGCTCCATATCACCAGCTTCTACTTTGTCCCCAGAGGTTAGCTCCACGGGACTAACGTCATGTATCTCCTGACATAGAAAAACCAGCATTAACCTGATAGTTCATTTCTTCATCTTTTTCTTTTTTTTTAAGGTTTCATTTATTTATTTGACAGAGAGAAACACAGCTAGAGAGGGAACACAGGCAGCGGGAGTGAGAGAGGGAGAAGCAGGCTTCCTGCCAAGCAGGGAGCCCAATGCGAGCCTGGATCCCAGGACCTTGGGATAATGATCTGAACTGAAGACAGACGCTTGACGACTGAGCCACTTGGGTGCCCCTAATAGTTCATTTCTATTTCTTTTACCACATCTTATGACCTCTGATGGAACCTGGTTGGAAAAGGGAAGACCTCATGGGCATTCCTGGGAAGAAAGCCCACGAAGGGCCAGTTTACGTAGTTCGAATTTCCTATGTGTTTGTGGCCTCAGCTCCCAAGAGAACATGCCAGAGGAAACCGTCACCACTAAAGACAGAGTTTTCAAAGCAAACTTTCAGCTAGGACCACATCAAGGAGACATTTCTGGGGCCTTCAAATAGAAATGGAGACTCACAGAGCTCTAGATTTGGAAGAGACTGTTATGTATCAAATATATAGAATATAAAAGAAAATGATTCTGCCTTGCTGTTGGAGTTATGACTTTACCAAATTCGCCTGAAGAGGAAACTGCCTCTTTACTTCCACCTTTGTACAGCAGAACAAATGCTCTTAGATATGCTCAGAAATACCTATAAGAGAAGGCATAGTTTTTTCTTTAAAGCTTACTGAGAAAAGGGGCGCCTGGGTGGCTCAGCCAGTTAAGTGTCTGCCTTCGGCTCAGGTCATGATCCTGGGGTTCTGGGATCGAGCCTCGCATAGAGCTCCCTGCTCAGTGGAGAGCCTGCTTCTTTCTCTCCCTCTGCCTGCTGCTCTGCCTACTTGTGCTCTTGCTCTATCTCTTTATCAAGTAAATAAATAAAACCTTTTAAAAAACTGAGAGGGGTGCCTGGGTGGCTCAGTGGGTTAAAGCCTCTGCCTTCAGCTCAGGTCATGATCTTAGGGTCCTGGGATCAAGCCCCACATCGAGCTCTCTGCTCAGCAGGGAGCCTGCTTCCCCTTCTCTCTCTGCCTGCCTCTCTACCTATGGTCTAGCTCTCTGTCAAATAAATAAATAAAAATCTTTAAAAATTTTGAGAATAAAATATAAATGAAGAGATTCTGAAAAAATTCTTATTATTCTTAAAGTTGTATAAGGTTTTTAAGTTAAGATAAATCTAGAGTTGATAGTAGAATTCTGTTAATGATAGATCACCTTGGTGAAATTTTCCAGCACTCTAATTTCTGCTGCATATCAAATGTCATTGAAAGTCTTTAGAAATCAATGCTATGCCAATTTGGGAAATTTACGGACAAGTATTTTTTCAAGGTGGTAGACTAAGTCATATAACCTTGAGGTATTCCTTGACATCATTTTTTGATATACCAATTCTTAGTAAAAGTAACTAACTTCTTTGAATGTAATTATGGTGACAGATATACAAAACTGTAAGATTCCAGCCCACACCAAAGCCGATGGGTCTTCTGGCTTCTGATACCTGAATTCAGCCTATTCTGGTAGATACAGTTTGTGTTGGGACTGGCTGTCTTCCCAACTCGTGTTCAGTGATACAGTGGCAGCTTGGAATCAGCCACGGTGCAAGTATTTATACCACTAAAAGTGGCAAACACAACAAATCAGGGCTTTTATTGGAGAGCCAGTTGTTAGACATTTATCATCACATCCCTGGGCAGATGTCACCTCTGTTAGGACAATGAATAGTGAACCCTAGGCAGACATTCCTTCATTGCCATTTGCCTTCCAGCTCATGTGTGTCCAGGGCATAGACTTAATTTTCCTACATCCAAGCAAAATATAAAGGGAATCTACAATCACTTCTTCAAAATCAAAAAGGGTATCTACAATCAACTTCAAAAAACACATTTTTAATTTAAAAAAAATCTCAAAAAGCCTCATAGAATCCATTCTGGAATTGACCGTTGGGTATAATATTTTGTTTTGTGTGATTATCTACACTTGTAGAAACCTCTGTTTCCATGGATTATGGAGATATATCTGGAAAGACAATTCAATCTTCTTGAATATTCCTTATTTATCTTTCACAATGGGACCAGCCTAATGACTGGTCCACCTACTGGGGAGCTTCTTGGATGTAACAGCCCTTCACAGACTCCCAGAGGACCAGAGGGTCAGAGAGCCTTTGACTCATGCTGCTTATTAAGAGCTTAGCTCCTTAGTGCTAAGCATACTCCCTCTTGCTGGTAAAATCCCTTGCTTTTTCCTCTCGGTAACACTAAGTATTTGTCACATATGGGCAGTGTGCTAGGTACTGGTCTGTTGGGAAAACAGGAAGTGTTTTTTTTGCACTAAAGCTGAGAGCCAATCCAGCATGATAGGGATTTTATGAGAGGTTAGAACCCTGGTGACAGGTATATGAGGAGGACCCTACACCCGGTCCCATTGGAATGTCAAAAACAGCTGATACTGAAAGACCTGCACAAAGCCTGGTGTTCTTGTTACATTTTTGTTGCTGATATATTCTTTAAAAAATAGCAATAAATGTGCTGTCACTTGGATATTGGGGTTAAGTCCCTTTAGGCAAAATAGATATCCATCCATCCATCCATCCATCTATCCCAGGATAATTTATGAAACATCACAAAATCCTAGGATCAAGTCTACTCGGGCTCTATGGGAAACCCTTGCCTATGGATATGCAGGGATCTGGGAGGCTAGGGGTTACAAAAGAGTGGGTAGAGTTCACCTACTATTGGCTTGTTCTTCCAGGGTGCTGGCTGTTGTAAAGAGCAGGAGGTCTTGTCCCATGAGAAGTTTGTTATGGAGAAGGAGTCACCATGTTGTCTGTGGTGACGGGGTGAAGATGTTGATTGTATACTTTTTGCACATTCCACTCTCTGTAGGCTTTAAATAAGGTGACTTAAAAAGAAAAGTTCAGAAGGAATTTATAAACCCTTTTGGACCTTCATTCCCAGATTCCTACTGAGTCAGTTGTCTCTTGTTCTCAGGCGGGGGGAGAATTGACCACAGCTTGCCCTTTATACCTGCAGACTTACCACATTCTGGGGGCACAGGCCTACCCCAGCCTCCCCACCATTCTACAGTTGTATCAGTCTTTGTGCTATGCTTACTGACTCAGGAAAACCCAAGCAGAATTAGTAATTTGGTGGAGGATCACGTTCCACAAGTTGAGTCTCATGCTGTGTTGGTCCCATAGATGCAATTAGTTACCCAACAGCAGAAAGCTCGTTCTGTTCTTGGCAGGTACTTTGGCACATTACCCACATAACAGATGGCTACTGGTTCCACAAATTAGATTTCCAGATGATTGTATAATAGCATGTCAACCAGCCACTCCTGCCTTGCCCTTCCTGCCTCCCAGATAAATGGGAGTGGGTCTATGTAAATGTATTGACCTCTTAGCAATTAACCATTCCTGTGGGTGGGGACACAGTTGGGACAGGATTGGAGGAAGGGCAAGGGATTCTGCTCTTTTAAAACAATTAATTCTCAATGTGTATATTTTTGCGCCCTTTCTCTCTAGTCCCCATTCCAGCTTTCCCAAATGTTTCATGTACTGACCTGATGACACCTGGTCTCCCTTCAATCTGCTTTGATGACCAGGTTGGGAGGGATTCCCTTGCCCCACATCTGCATTTCTGACTCATAGTGATGTGATGAAAATAAGAAACTTTCCTTATTACTAAAGGGTGAAACATGAGGGGCTTCTGCAGCAGACCTGCTCGTTAGTCCTCCCTTGCCTCCATACTTCCTCCTTGGAGGTAGTTCTTCTGCTGTATGTTCTCCCTCCCACCCCAATGGTGGTTGACTAAGAAACCAATCTGATCCTCTCTCTTGAAAAATGAAGAGGGAGGGATCAGGAAGCAGAATAGTGTCAATGCACAGGCACTAGATTGAAGGTCCAGGTGGTCTTGCAGAGGGCCTCAGAAAGGTGCTGGCTCTAGAGGCTAGTTGGTCACCTTCTCTTTGGATTCTACTTAATCTGAATTTTTTTTAATAAATTGCCCTTTACATTTGCATAAACGGTTTCTCTGTAGCCAAATGATTCCTCTCTGGAACACCCCCCTACTCCATTTCCTTTCCCAAAGGAAATTCACAGAAATCATGTCACTGTCTTGGCTATGACTATCTCCCAAACCCTGGAAAGTTCAGATGAACACCCCTGTACCAGGCAAAACATTCCTGAGCCAGAACCACAACCAAGTTCAATTACGAATAAGGATGACCCCGTCAGTAGGCCATTCACCTGTGCTCTACCTACTAGAGCAGCCACATAGTTCATGACTTGGAACCATGACACCAATATTGTTTCCTCCAATTGCCAAAGTGACATTGACAAAGGGGCTGCACTTCTCTGTCTTGGGCTTGCCTACTCAGTGATGTTTGGATAGTCACACTACTGGGGTTGGGTACGAATCACACCCCTTGATTTCCTTCCGTTCATAAGAAAGTGGCTTAGAGTGGAGAGAAACAGATGCTGTCATGACAGTAGTTTGGGATGTGGCCATTCTTCGAGCAAGGATGCAACTGGGCCCAGGCTTGAGGCATGGCTTTGGTGGAGAAGAGTAGCTGGAGGCAGGCCTAGAAAACATTCAGACAGCTGGAGAAGAGGTTTGTCCCTTTTGGTTTTGATTATTTGGTTAGATTGCTTTTGCTTGTTTCCTTACATTTTTTAAAAAAGATTTTATTTATTTATTTGACAGAGAGTGAGATCACAAGTAGGCAGAGAGAGAGGAGGGAGCAGGCTCCCTGCTGAGCAGAAAGCCCGACATGGTCCCCAATCCCAAGGCCCTGAGATCATGACCTGAGCTGAAGGCAGAGGCTCAACCCACTGAGCCACCCAGGCGCCCTGTTTTCTCACATTTTTAACAAACCTGTCTGGCAAGATGTATGCCTTGAGCCCATTGGACTCAGTCTTCCTAAATGGGATGGTTGGCACTATGAGTTGGATGAAAGTGACCTTCCAAACTCCCTGCATGTGATGGGACCAAGAGCAGAAGCATCCTTTTCATTCTTATATCGGGCTCTAAACTTAAATCTTTGAGGTAAGCCCTGGTCAACTCAACAAGTGGCTACAGTCTGTTAACTGTTTAGAGACAGTCTTGATGCAAACTACTGGGGAGCTGTTAGCCAGCTTGTAGAGGGACTTGGAGTAAAGTAATCTCTGTTGTCATACTGTGCTTGGCCAAAGGCACAGGAAAAGGGTAGCAACTTTGTGTAATGAGCCTGTCTCCCCCCTGTAGGTAACATGATCTTTATGTGTGTTTGGTGACCAGCTAGCTGTAAGTGATGTCATTTTCAAGGATGTGCTAGGCCATGTAAATAATCCCCTTCGATCAGAAATGTGTGTTTGTGGTTTTATGAGGCAAGGCAGTGAGGTCTGGTCCTAGGGAAGAAGTCAAGCAAACCACAAAATGATCATTTCCAGATGTGTCCAATTTCATATAGAGTCCACTCCCTCGTGCACTCAGGCTGGTGCCCCCACGACACAAGGCTAGCTGAGTCTTCAGCAGGCATTGGCTCTTGTTCTCCTGGCCTGTGTTCATTTATCTGCTTTAACTTCAAGCTGACCTGTTGTTTTCCTCCTTGAAATCCCTAGAAGTTGATAAGCAGATAATTATGAAATTTAAATAGGCATACACTTGCAAAATAGGAAAAAAAAATACCAAGACTTAGGCCTTACGCCAGGTTGTGGGCTGCCACAGATCAAAAACAGGCTTCTCTGTACTACAGACAGTGGGACTGTGTCTGATTGGGGGCAAGTGGCTTGCCCTCTTCTGCCTCTGGGTTGAGCAACCACACTTGCCATTTTCTGGCATAGAAGTGCCTTTTTGCCTCAAACTCATGACTCTTCGGAATGCTAGCAATTTAGAAAGGGTTATGTCTTCAACGCACTACCTAAAGGAGGATCAAAATCCTAATGGCATGATTAAAAAACATACAGCTAAGGCAAAAATACATCAAAGGATGAATACATCATAAGAAGTGCAGTAAGTTCAGGAAGGAGATGGTTTTATAGCAAAGTGTCTAAGACCCAGTCACTCTTGGCAGATGTTTTCATCAAGCACCATGCAATTTAGGAACTGGCATCATGTTGATCTCTCCAAGGCTGCCTGAGGCCATTTGGACAGGCAAGGTCTATTGGGTGTTTGCTTTATGAAAGTCATAGAATTAAGAGCTGAGTGGGGAGAGACAGAAAGGAATCTGAAGATCTGGTTCTTGTACTCAGAGTTTGCAGTCTCATTGGGAGATATCCTGTAGGTCAAACCACTTAAAGGTAGTTCTCTGAAATCTTAAATTACAAAGTACCAGTAGGACCAGGGGGTGCCAGGGACGAGAGGGACCAAGACAGTGAAAATCCCATCTATCTTGTCTGGGACATTTCTTAAACATATTCTGTGTTAAGATATATCCAACTTAACTCTAGAAAACAACTGGGGGAGGAGGGGTAATTGGGTGATGGGCATGTGATGTAATGAGCACTAGGTGTTCTATGAAACTGATGAATCACTAAACCTTATATCTGAAACTAATAATACACTCTATGTTAATCAACTGAATTAAAACATACATCCAATTAAGTTCAAGGTCTAGCCCACATAGATGTGAATGTCATATGAGAGGGCTCTGTTCTGCTTAGCTGCTCAAACACCAATGGTGGGTTGTTAGATGGTCCATCAACATTCCCTGGGGACTTTCACCGAGGAGAGTGTTAATCAAGAGCTCTGTATTGCCAACTTCTTTTTGAAGTCTTGTGAGGGGAGAGTCTATTCCTCACCTCGTTGTGATTGGATGACATTATTATATACCAATAAGTTATTGTCACCCTTTTACTCAGATGTGTGGGAGGTTAGTGTTCTTATTGGGCATAAGGGTAATCATATATCTGAACATATGTGTGTGGGAGAGAGTATGTGCGTGTATGGTAAAGGGTATGGATTTGAACACTTAAGTACAGTTCCTGTGACAGGATAAATTGCCCCAATAAAATGTGACTATTTTAATTTTCAACACTAGTCCTCATGTGGCTTTCTATTTCTTCCTGAGTTCTTGGCTGGCAATTCTGGCTAACTGGCACACATCGGCCTTGGCCTGTCGATTCTGGCCTCATGAGCCAAGGCTCCTAGGAGGTTCTGTTGATTTAACCAAGTGAATAACATGCTTTGCCTCTTATTTTTTAAAATACCCTTTCATTAAAACAGCTAATCACATGCATTTTCTAAAACTTTATTGCAGACTCTTAAAGATGGCTGAATTTTAGAGCAGTAATTAAGAAAACAATTAAGAACCTATGGGGTATTATGCTAAGTAAAATAATTCAGACAAAGAAAAACAGATACCATGTAATTTCACTTATATATGGAATCTGAGAAATAAAACAAATGAACAAACAAAACAACACTCATAGAAAGAGACCAGATTGGGCGTTGCCAGAGGAAGTGGGGGTAGGAGTGGGAAACATGGGTGAACGGCTTCAAGAGGTATAAACTTCTGATTAAAAAAAAAATACAGGGGGCATCTGGGTGGCTCAGTGGTTAAGCCTCTGCCTTTAGCTCAGGTCATGACCCTGGAGTTCCGGGATCGATCCCCGCATCAGGCTCCCTGCTTGGCGGGAAGCCTGCTTCTCCCTCTCTCACTCCCCCTGCTTGTGTTCCCTCTCTAGCTGTATTTCTTGCTGTCAAATAAATAAAATCTTAAGAAAAGAAAAGAAAAGAAAAGAAAAGAAAAGAAAAGAAAAGAAAAGAAAAGAAAGGAAAAAGGGAGATATACATCATGGTACCTATCAATAATATTTCCCTGCATATTTGAAAGTTGCTAAGAAATTAGATCTTGAAAGGTCTCATCACAAGAGAAAAAATGTGTTATTATGTATCGTGGTGGGTGGTAACTAGACTTATTTCCCTATGTATACAACTGAGAAGTCATGTTGTACATTTGAAATTAATATAATATTATATGTCAGTTATACTTTAATAATAATAATAAAAGAACACCATCAGAGATCAGATTTTGAGGAACGGTAAGAAAAAAAAGAATGTATGGGCCACATGATGAATCCATTTAACAAAGGTTGGCATATTGGTAGGGAGATACTCCCATGAAACTGGAGAGATAAATCTAGGTCAAGTTGAAGGATGTATGTATCCTAAAGTAGGTTTATGGAGTTTGTTGCCCAGAAGAGATAAAATAGGCTGAAATGAGACTAAATAAAGTTTGTATTGATTCTTGGTTTGCAGATTGATAAGATGTTGAGGACAATGAAGATAAGACATATAGGACTATAACATTTTTAAACAAGAAAGGTGCTGAGGTTTCTGTATCCCTCCCCCAGAAAAAAATATTCCTTAGGATCAAGTTTGGAGAAAGAATGAAGGACTGACCTCATTCAGCATAGGAGGGCCATTATACCAGGGAAAGCAGCTCTCTTCAGCAAGGTCTGTGTAATATTACTGTGACTTTGTGAAGGCAACTGGCATCCAGTCAACGAAGTAGATCTTACCCTGCTTCCTTCCAGCTTAGTGAGGACCCAAGTGGGGAAGGCCTGCCAACTTTGTGTGACTGACGTGGCAGTAAGAAAAGTCTGGATACTAGAATCAGGGAGAGGAAAGCCTCATCACATTGATCACAGATCACTTCTGGAAGGATCTTTCTAGAAAGGCAAGTTGGAGAGCCAGCGGTGTTGCAACTTTGAGAAATAATGTCCAAACATTTAGGTATCCTTTGTCCATGTTCTAGAATTCTCCAAGTAGCTACATTTGTTACCTCAGTGAGCCTCAATACAAACCTATAATGTAACATTATTTCCATATAGCAGGTGAGAAAACTGAGGCCCAGGGAGGTTAACAGGCAAGCCAGGAGGTGGAGCTTGAAGAGCTTAAATCCCAGCTCTCTGGTTCAGGGATGGACATTTTTCTGCTATATCATGAACCGAACCACAGCAAGCCCAGAGGCAGGGGCCAGGACTGAGGATTCGGGAAGCCACATATCAGAAGGGGCCTTTGAAGAAACTACAGATGCTTGACCTGAAAGAGAGAGGCTTTTAGCGGGCCTGAGAAGCTGTTGTCAAATAGTTTGAAAACCTGTCACGTGGAAGAGGGAGGAGAATTCCTTACAGCTTTAGAAGGCAAATCTAGGACTCACTGATTGAAATCAAGTATAAAGCCAGAGGTTCAATATAAATCCATGTCTCGAAGAATGACAAGGGCTGAGCCACAGCATTGTGTCCAGATAGGTCAACAAAGCAGTGATCCCAGAGCAACAGAGAGCCAGCCCAGTGGTGGAAACAGGTGGGTGGCACGTGGCTCATCAGCACGCGAGTCTGCAGCTGCTTTTGTGGGCCAGCTGTCCATCCAAAGCACCAGTTCTCTCAGCTTTGATTCCTCGTCCAGTGGTTTCCACTGATGTGGGAGCTTGTCCCCATGGGGAGCCCTGGCCAGTCAGTTTGGAAAGTTCAGAGTTCAGAGCTGACAGCAGACAGCTCCCACCCTCTCACAGGATGGGACAAGGCCCCGCCCAGGACAGGCCGCTATTCTTGACAGGCTTCCCCCTTTTAGTTTTCTGCTGTTTTCCTGTTCTATGTCTGTGGATTCCTTGTGGCTTCCCTCTGCTTTTCACAGGTGCTGAGACCACCCACTGTTTGCTCCTGCTGCTGATTGATCCCAACTTGCTTGCATTTGGGGTTCTTGGGAATATCTCACCAGCTAGTTTTGTGGCCAGTGCTGTCCACAGCCAGGCTTCTTGGTCTGGCTTCTCAGTAGCTCCAACTGTCTGTGGGGATTCAAGGTCCAAAGCCTGTGCTGCCCCATCACAGCCCTCCTGCTGGGACTCTTGGGCCTGTGACGGTCACTTCAAGCTCCTCTTGCTTTGGCTGGGCTAGGGGTCTGCTAATTTAATCACAACCAGCTGTCTTAGACACCATCATCAGCCTGCAATAAAACAACCCTTCTATGAAGGGACTTGGGGTTACAAAATAAGTGAAACTGCTAGACCATAGCTTAAAAAAGAAATGCATGATTTAAAAACAAATGCATGGGATTTTTTTCACAGTGAGTTATGGTCCTGGACTGCGTAAGAGATGTCATCCATCCACATTTTGTATTCTTCACCCAGGAGAGAACAATTCTCACAGTTGGGTGTCTGACTCCGTTATCTGCCGGTTTTGCCTGACTAAAGTCACATCATTGATTGATGCCAAATCTTGCTCAATTAAAGCTTCATTTTTCTTTGGGCTGTTGGCAAATGCAACATTCATTATGGGTTATTAGCATGCACCCCCTCCGATTTCGAATGTATGTGGAGTGTCTGTCTGCATACCAGCTATTAGAGCAGCAACGGGGCTCCCAGGTGCCCCTTGGTTCTGGGACAGGGACACCTGCCAGTGTGTCTGACTGGGGAGGGGAAGGCGAGCTGGCATGCTCAGTGAGGCCTTCCCAGGGAGATTAGACAAAAGGGATCTTTTCCTATCTCCTCACCAGCCAGCAAACTCCCCCCCCCGACAACGACCTTCAGGCGAAGAAAAATGGTGGCATTTTGCGATAGTATTTGGCTTCTTTGTCTATTTATTTGCTCACTTGTTTTTTTTATTCATTCAGTAAGTATTACTGAGGACTGGCTTGTGGGGAAATGAAAACCATTTAGAGGCTATAGAAGGAGGAGGCTGGGTGAACCACGTGTGAATGTAGTCTCCACTTTGTGGTAAGAGTTCTAGGGATTAAGATGAGGGCATTTGGGGGAGACCGTTGTTCTATCTGCTATTATCAGCTCCTCTGTTTGTTTTAATCCTTCTTTTTTAAAATTTTTCTCAATTTTTTATTGTGGTGAAATACACATGAAATTGACCATCTTAACCCTTGTTAAGCATATCATCAATGGTATTGAAAGCTTTCATAATATTGTGCAACTGTCTCCACCATCCATGTCCAGAACTCTTCTCTCATCCTGTAGAACTGAATGCCTCTACCCAGCTCCTTCAACCCCCACCAAGGCAGACAACTCTTTGGGCCTGGCAAAATGATAATGATGAGAGCTAACATGTAATGAACACTTGCCATGAAAACCCCAAGACACAAAAGAGCTTTAAATACATTTTTCTCACTTAATTCCCCTCCAGCATGTTAGGTAGTTGAGAAACTTGACACATGAGAGCCACTCACGCAGTATAACCCTACTGGGGGCGCCAGAAGCCAGCGATGGTTCCAGACACGAGGGAACCCGCAGATAAAGAGTTGTTCCCAAATGCTGCTCGCAGCCGGGGAACTTGAAGGATCTCACATGAAAGGCAGACGATAAAATTTCTCAGAAGCCTTTGTGGCCAGTGTCAATTAAACACCATTGCTCTAGGAGTTTGCTAATCAGACACTTCTGTCTAAAACAGAATGCTGCTGAAGTAAGCAGGACTTCTCTACAAGCTACAGAATAACTGTCAAGCTTGTTAGCGGAAATTCCCCCCAGCCCTCCGTGATGTGGCTTGCTGCTGACACTGCTGGGAAAAATACCTCAGCCTGCTTTTTCCAGCCATGGTTTCTAGAAGGGTCTCTCATCTCATTGCTTGCTATTAGCGGAGGTGGTCCTGTGGGTCTCCAGGAGAAGTAGCAAATCTTCATAGGAACCCGGCAGCCCTATAATCCAGCTGACTGCTGTGTGAAAGATCGGCCAAGAGATCAGAGTTTAGGGGGATGAAAAGGGCTCTCAGCCACTTGCCCTGAAGAACATGAGCCCATGCAGAATCTAAGAAATGAAAATAAAATGCCCAGTTTGAATAGGGAGCCAATGAGACAAATCTTTTCCATGGTCCGGTGTTAAATGATACCCTTAATCCCCAGCCCTTGGGACCCGGTATCTCTGTTGACCTTTGATCAACCTTGGCTCAGAGTCTTCACCTTCCCTGCACTGATGTTCAGGACTGTGTGCAGGCACCGTAAATATTTGTGCTGTCGAACAGCATTTGGCTCTTCACATGTCTTGTTTAAGAGATAAATGTCAGGGATTTCTTTCTTTGGTGGGAACCGCAAGGTGGTATATATACGTTAATAGCATTCCTACTTCCCTCCCAACTCTGAAGCAACAGATAAAGACTCCTATCTTCAGAGTTCTCATCTCCTGATTGGGTTTGTGTCATGTCGAAGTCAAGTCGCCCCCGCCTTGGTGACACATGTGTCATCGAGAGCACACGTGTCATCAAGAGCACAGCCTCTTTCAGACCAGAAGCAATTTCTATTCTGACATGTCTCTGTTGTTAAAAACTTAAGAAAAGTAGAGAAGGGAATACAAAGATTAGATCTTTCAAAGATGAAGCTACAAAATTAATGGCACTGAGCCATCTGTTTGGAGAGGTGAGGAAATCTACAATGACTCTACCCAGGACGAGATATGGGGACTCCCCAGCAAGGCTTGACCAAGAGGAGGAAAAAGAAGGTGGGAGAAAAAGAACACCTCTTCCCTATAGAGATTATGTAAAGATTACAAGCGATAAAGGGTGATGATCAAGTAGAAGGGAGTAAGCATTGTGGTAATGGAAGACCATCCCCCCGATCACTCCTGCAAATTAAAAGAACAGGACTGGAAATGATGACTTCATACTTTCTTAACTGCATATCCATAAATGGCAAATGATGCATGGGGAATTGGGCAAGGGGTCCTTCTGTGTACTTAAACGAAACTGGGGCAATGATTCTGACCGGCTTTTGGGAACTTTTTAAAAAAGATTTTATTTATTTATTGGACAGAGAGAAACACAGATAGAGAGGGAACACAAGCAGAGGGAGTGAGAGAGGAAGAAGCAGTCTTCCTGCTGAGCAGGGAGCCCAATGCTGGGCTTGATTCCAAAACCCCAGGATCACGACCTGAGCTGAAGGCAGACACTTAATGACTGAGCCACCCAGGCGCACCTAGGAACTTTTTTTAGGCTGGGGAAGAGGGTTTGGTGAAAAGCAGTGAGGGAACATCCTGATCTTAGAGGAGGGGGTTATGTGCTTGCAATAGTCATATTATGCCCACTGCCCCTGGGGATAGTCATAAAATAATTATCACTCTTGTGATACTGATGTGCCCTTACCCTAAAACTAGTCCCCTCATTAAACTCCCTTCCATCACTCTCCTGGAGTTGTGCTGTTTCCTTCTAGGATCCTGACCCAAACCAAAGGCTGTGCTGAGGAAGTGACTTTTAATTGGAAATTAACCAAGGGAAGGAATTGGTGGTGGGGAGGAAAGGGTACTAAGTAGAGGGAACATGTTCAAATTCTGTTGGCTAGAGTGAGACACATTTGAGAAATTAGAATGAGGCTGCAGAGATAGGTCAGGGCCCAGGGCTTGGTATAGATGTGTAGGTTCCATGCTGCACAATATCAAGGGGAATTTTCACCCAGGCTATGATGTGAATGGTGGTCTCTGAAGTTAGACAACGTGGTAGCACAGCTGGGGCCTGATCTTGCTGGATCTTATAGGCCAAAATAAATAATTTAATTAAATTATCTGGATTCTAAGAGCAATGGAAAATCACTGAAGTGCTTTAAAAGGGTGAGTGTGTGTGTTTATGTGTGCTTATATGTGTTCACTTGTGTTTGGGTGTGGGGGGATCATATTTACACTTCAGAACATATCACTAGGCTTTTTTTGCAGTCACAATAAATATTTTTGAAAAATATTTGAAAAATATTTGAAAAATATTATTTAGTAGTCACTCAGGGCAAAAGTATGTATGGGGAAGACTGATGAAGAGGTCAATACTGCTGACCAAGTGAAAGATGATGGTGGCTCAGAAGGATGGAAGGAGGATGGAAGGAAATGGGCACACTGAAGACATATTTCACAGATAATCTCAGGAATACTTGGAAGTGGTTTAGATGTAGAGGGCAGGTGAGGACAAGGTCTTGTGGATGGATCCAGGTTCATTCTGGCTGCTACAGCTGGTTAGGTGGTGGTCCCACTCCTGAGCTTGGGAGGACCAGACAAGGACTCACTGAGGGGCTAGGCAGAATGGTAAGCTGACTTGAGACATCCAAGGGAGTTTCTCAAATATGAAATGCCACTCAGAGCTGACATGAGATGAAGATAGAGAACTGTCCACTGTGTTTAGCAAATTGGCAATCATTACTAGCCTTTGTGTGCGCTGTTTGGGTGGAGAAAAGAACCAGGTCTGCGGTGGCTGAGGAGAGTGAGAGGGGGGCAAAGGCAGCCAGCTCTCCAGACCCTTAGCTTTGCCAGGGAGGAGAGGGGGAGGGTGTTGGCTAGAGGAGGAAGAATGCATTGAGCGAGAGCTTGTTTTTTTAATGGGAGAGCACTGAAGGGGAAATCCACTGGAACACAAGGATTGCACGTATGAAAGAGAGAAGGAATCACTGAAACCTAGAATTAAGCCATCCTGCTGGTCAGTGACAGAGTTGGATTTGAACCCAGGATCTTGTGGATAGCACACAAAGGCCATGCTCCTCCCTGGGACCACACCCTATCTGTCAGGGTGACTCTCAGCCACAGGTGCGGGATCTGGTGTGTCTGAGGGACCTCACTGGAGGTTGTGATAAAGTCCCCTTCCTGTACCTGTAGGATGACATCTCTCCCCTCCCTCTGTCTCTGTCTCTGTCTCACAAAACCTCCCTGCACTGTCTCAAACTTTTCAGATGCCATTATCAAGTACTCAAGACCAGCCCTCAGACAACCCTGCTCAGACTCCTACTCTCTCACCGATGAGTTAAGCAACCCCTTCTATGCCCATCCCACTTGGACCCGGTTTGTTGATCTAGGAGGTCAGCACTTACCCAGAGGCCCTCGCGCCCCTCCCAACCGGACACAGCAGCTAAAACCACAAGGACTGACGAAAGCAACTCGAGTCACAGCGATGGCTTTTGCTGAGCTCTGCTTTGGGACTTTGTCCACACTAGAGACAGGCTCATTTTTCACCAACACAAGTTTTGTTTTATTCCATCTGCTGACAAATAATTTCCTCAGGAACCAAGATGGGGACCCAGACTTAAATACTTGGCTTGGCGTAGGTCGAGTCCTCGAATGCCCCGTGATCTCTGCTTCTCCCACTTTCCAGTCACTGCTGAGCCCAGTGAAGGTTCACGCTCTGCCTAAGCAGGAGTTCCGGCCCGATGTGGAGCCTGCTTGGCTCAGGGCCTCTGGGATTTAGACCCGTCAAGTTTCCTTTTGTAATCTCCTGTTTCCTTTTGTAATCTCTCTGTTTCCTTTTGTAATCTCCCTTGTAACTTTCCAATTTGGATTTGTTTAAATTGTCTCTAGATTTTACAGTCTTGCTTCAAAAGACTTTTTCCATTGTGAAATAAAAAGAGTGTTTAAAATACGTAATTGCTTATGCAAAATGTGTCTTCCCACCCCCAATTCCCCCTTCCTATCCCAATCCCTGCCACTCAGACTGCTGTGACTCCGAGGACATATGAGGTCACAGAGGAGCAGGAATCTGGGGCAAAAGTTACCATGACTACCACTTACTGAGCACTTACTGTGTGCCAGGAACCATGCCAAGCCCATTACATGCATTAGCACATTTTCCTGCACAACAACTCTTAGGGCTAGATTATTATTAATATTTTTATTTTAACAGAGGGATTGATTAACTTGTCCAAGAACACATAGCTCCTGGCAGGGTAGCTGGCACACTGAAATCCAATGCCCAGGAGCACCGTGCTTTCTACCAGATGTCTCCTTAGCCAAGTGTAAGAGTGATGGGGCTGGAGAGTTAAAGACCCCAAAGGGGAAGGTTTGAATCATCTGGGGCAGTGGGCTGGCAGGTTCTGAGGCCAGGAAGCTGGGTTCGAGTGTTGCTCTGGTACTCAGGGCTGGACATTCAACCTCAGCCTCTTCCTCACCTATCAAATGGAACAACAATAATCCAATGAATTCCTCTGCCTAATCTGCTTCTCATGTTCCATTCCTTATTTCTGGGGTAGATATGAGTACGTGGCACATAAAAAATGCCACCAAAATGGAGATGTTATTTTCAATTTACTCATTCACTTATTTAACAAACATTCTTTGAATCACTATTAAGTTATTTTATTAATTTTACCCCACAAATACAGTGCGTAAGGCTTTTCAAGAATGTTTGATGCCTAAAATACATTAGCTCCAAGACAGGAAGCAACTTCCTGTAGATTCAGAATTAACAAATGCTGACATTGAGTGTGTCTACTAAACTAATTTACATCAGCCAGTTGACTGTTGACAACATGTATAAATAATAAATATAATCATTTATACCACAAGAACAAAATGAAGAATTTAACATGTTAAAGGATATGATATAACATGTTATATCATAACAAGATATAACATGTTAAAGATAAAACCATGACTGTCATACAATTATACAAAGTCAATATATGTCAAATATTTTATTTAATTTATTAGCTAATGAGGAAATCTACAAGATGTTACAACTGGTTCAAAGGAGAATTCATCCTGGGGAACTTGGGCGGCTTGGTGGGTTAAACATCTGTCTTGGGCTCAGGTTGTGATCCTAGGGTCCTGGGATTGAGCCCCGTCTTGGGCCTCTTGCTCGGTGGGGGAGCCTTCTCCCTCTCCCTGGGCAACCCACACACACCCCACCCCCAGACCCTCTACCTTCAGCTCATGCTCTTTTTCTTTCTCTCTGTCAAGTAAATAAATATAATATTTAGAAAGATATATCTGGCTTTTTCTACATTGGTGCTGTGGGAAGAGTTCAATTGTTCCTCCATCAGATAGAATTAATTTGCATGTTTATAGATAACAATTATTTTCCTTGTAATCATTTTTAAAAATAACAGAATTGTAAAATATTTCTAAGGCGATGAAAGGTTTCAATTACATAGAATCAGATAAGCCAAATGGTATGCTCTAGATGTTTCATAGTTTGTCAACCAATACAGCCAGCAATTTTGGGGGTACTTTCTTGGTACATTTTTTCTTTTTCCTTTTTTTTCTTTTAAAGATCTATTTTTTTATTTGAGACAGAGAGCATGGGGAGAGGAGGAGTAGCAGAGGGTAAGGGAAGGAAAGTCACAAGTAGACTCCCCGCTGAGCTCAGAGCCTGACTTGGGGCTCAATCTCAAGACCTGAGCCAAAACCAAGAGTAGGCACCCCTTTTTGGTACGTTTCAAAGTCTGCTGTAATTTTTTCAAATAGTCTCCCCCCCCATTCTTCATGATTATAAAATCACAAGGAAAGATTATTCTTGACCACAAAATAAGATTGATTTCTTTTTCTTTATCTTTTTACATTTACTTTGAAAGAAAGAGAGAGAGTGAATGGGGGGAGGGGCAGAGGGAGAAGGTAAGATCATGACTTCCAAAACAATTATAAGATGAATACATGTCAATAAATTTATTTAACCCATTAATTAATAAGACAACCAGTAAGAAGTTATGACAGATTCAAAAGAATTTTCAGTAACCAGAGACACGTATCGATACTTATATGTTTTAAAAATAAACACAGAGAGGGAGGGAAAATGAATTGTTCTTCTACGAGACAAAGTATACTTCAACATTAATAGACCAGAATAATTTGCATTGTTATCAGTTGTCTAATAAGTTGCATTGTTATCAGTTGTCTATCATCATCAGAAGGGTGTGCTTTAGGGGCGCCTGGGTGGCTCAGTTGGTTAAGCAACTGCCTTCGGCTCAGGTCATGATCCTGGAGACCCGGGATCGAGCCCCACATCAGGCTCCCTGCTTGGCGGGAAGCCTGCTTCTCCCTCTCTCACTCCCCCTGCTTGTGTTCCCTCTCTCACTGTGTTTCTCTCTGTCAAATAAATAAAATCTTTAAAAAAAAAAAAGGAAGGGTGTGCTTTATTACTCAACATACAGATTTCCATGAAAATATACCATATTTCTTTGTTTTTTGTTTCATTCCATACTTCCTCTTTCTTTGTTTCATTTCAAAGTCTTTCATGAATGAAGCTCAAAAGCATAAAAACTACAAAGGTCATACAAATGCTCAAAAATATTTTACAGCAAAACAGTTAAATTAAATGTGGGCTGTAAGTACATTTTAACACATTTGACTCAAGATGAAGTGGAATGGGTTCTCCCAAAGTGAAAGTGCCTGGGATCTGTGAAAACTCTCCTTGGGGTTGATTGGGTACTAGTACTGTGTTAAGTGTGGAAGCTTATTGAGAAGAAAGGAGATTTGGACCAAGCCTTCAAGGAACATTCCATCATGGTGTACAAAAACCAAGGAAATAAGCACATAAATTAATTTTAAAGATTTACATGCACAAGAAAATGAATTAAATTCAGTGAAAGAGGATAGTGCAGAGGGAATGTGACTCATTAAACACAGCGGTATGGTCAACATTGTTGGTTGCTGACCAAGTATCCATCCACCTCTTTCTTGAGATTAGCTCCCCAAGAGTCTCAAGGTGTGTACAGAAAGTAGCTCAGTCAGGCACTGGTCAAAATCTTTTGTGATAATTCCATGCCGTGTGCCATTCTCTTCATGACCACAGTCGTTATTCTAATTAGGGCATGATTTTCTCACTTTTAAATTGTTGCTTACCTTTAGTAGGGCCAGTCTCCAAATCATTTTCTGTCTTTTTATGAACCTTCTTCAAATTGTGAAAATACACACACAAACACACACACATGCACACACTGAAAAATACACAAAACAAGAAAATAAAAATGAACATGCATCTGACCATGACCTAGGTAATAAAATACTGTTAGCAGTGCCCAGTCTTTGCCTATTGGCATCCCTCCTTATTGTCAGTGGCAATCACAGTCCTCATTTTGTGTTATCCCATCTAGCCTTTTCTTTAGTTTTACCACTGATGTAGGCATCCAAAAATGATACAATTTTTTTTAGAAGTTTTGAAGTTTATTAAGTCACTTCATTCAATGTATTTGTGAGATTCAACCAGGTTCCTGGCAAACTGTGTTTTGTTAATTCTCATTGCTCTATAGCAGAGTTTGTCTCAGGACACCTTTACACGAGTAGAAATTATTGAGGACCCCAAATACCTTTTGTTTATGTGGATTATACCTATTCATGTTTACTTCAGTAGGCACTAAAGTGGGAATTAAAAACGTGTTTGTATTTTCATTCATAAATAACTCATCCTGAATAATTCATCAAAGAACTAAATATAGAATTACCATATGACTCAATAATTCTGCTCCGTGGGTATATAAGCAAAAGAAGAAATCAGAGATTCGAACTTGTATACCAATGCAAGAGCCAAAAGGTGGAAAGAACCCAGATGTCCATCAATAAGTTAAATGTGCTAGATACTTAGAAGGGAATATTATTCAGCCCTAAAAAGGAATGGAGTTTGATACATGCTATATGACATTATGGGTGAACCTGGAAAACATGTTAAGTGAAAGAAGCCAGACACCAAAGAACAAATATGGTAGAATTCCATTATATGACATATCTGGAAAAGGAAAATTCATAGAGAGAAAGCAAGAAGGTTCCTGTCCCCAAAGGCTAAGGGAGGAGGGAAATGGGGAGTTATTGTTTAATAGGTACAGAGTTTCTGTTTGAAGTTATGTCATTAGTGTCACAAAATTGCACACTTAAAAATCGTTCAAATGGCAAATTCTATGTTAATACATGTGTTAACACAGTAACAAAAAAACAATAAAGCCATTACATGTTAACAAAAAAAGTCCTGAAAAAATATTTTCAAAAATTTAAAAAATCAGGAGAAGAGTGATATTTTTTACACATTTAGTATCTGATATAAAATAAAACAGTTAGGGGTGCCTGGGTGGCTCAGTTGGTTAAGCGACTGCCTTCAGCTCAGGTCATGATCCCAGAGTCCTGGGATCGAGCCCCACATCAGGTTCCCTGCTCGGCGGGAAGCCTGCTTCTCTCTCTCCCACTCCCCCTGCCTGTGTTCCCTCTCTCACTGTGTTTCTCTCTGTCAAATAAACAAATTTAAAAAATAAAATAAAACAGTTAAATTCTCATATCTGCTTCTTTATTGAATCTGTTGCGGCATCTTGACTTGGTTGAAATATATGAAGAAAAAAGCTGGCTTCACACAAAAACATAGTTGGAAAAAAGAGGCATAGTTTAATAGCTTTTGAGGTAATTATGGATATTCTTCTTTAATATTACACCAGGACGTGACAAATGAGTGTTTTTTAAAGGTTATTTGCAATGTGGAATCTGAAATGACTTTTTTGGGGGGGTTTATCTTGTCCTTTGAGTGGATTCAGCCCATAACAGAATGCATTGATCATTTAGAATATGTTGATTCACCGAGTCATGTCGTTCTTCCAAATGATAGATTTCATTATGCAATATCAAATATCACATCAGTAAATATCACTGAAAATATCATCCAAAAATTTTTAAATTTTGGGAAATATACAGTCCTAGGTACAAGTTTTCAAAAATTCTAATTTTTGCTTGAAATCTTGGATTTCATTATTGGCAACAAGTACTGTCATTTTCTCCCCAAAACTCACTTTGTTGATGCTTGAGAACATAATCTGCCAAATTCTCAAGTCTGAATAACGGTTTTTGGTATGTAGGCTGTTTTTTTTTTTTAAATAAAAACTGGTGTTTTATGAGAAAAAATGTACAGTTAAGCTCACAATTTAAATATTTGCACACGTGCTTGTCTGCCAGTCATTATACTTGTCATGTAGCAAAAGTGCTTTCTGTGCATGTCGCTCATTTTGTCATACGGAATATTAAAAAAAACCAACTAACCCTTTTAGAGAAGTTTAGCAACACCTAACAATGAATATGAGCTTACTTTCTGTGCAGTAATCCTATTTCTGAAGATACACTTTAACAACACAAAAAGTGGATTTGTACAAGTTTATTACATCATTGTTAATAATTGTTAAAAAAAAAAAAAGAAACAAGCTAAAGACCTCTCTATTGACTAGTGGTTGAATAAGCTACAGCCCATCTCTGTAGTGTATGGAGTACTGTACCGCTGTCTAAAAGAATGAAGATGTATTAGAACTTATCATAATATACTGTTAAGAGGAAAAAAACAAAGAGCAAAAGAATATCTATAGTATGCTACTCTTTATGAGAAAGCAGGATACAAAAGACACAACTATATCTCATTTGTGCAAGTGAATTCAAGAAAGATAAATGAGATTGATTCTTTTAAGGCCTTGGGTGGGAAAGTGGTGGGAAGAAGGGGGATCGAAATATGGTAATGGATAGGAACAGGGGACACATCCCTGAGTCGGCCTTTTTGTACAGGCTTGGCTTTTCAAATAAGGATATATGGAACACACCTCAAAATGTAAACAAATAAATAAGAGCATGCAAGATGTAGAAGAAGCCAATGTTGGAATACAAGCCATAACAAATAAGCCTGTTTTGTTTTCTTTTTTAAGATTTTATTCATTCACCAGAAAGAGATAGCAAGAGAGGGAATACAAGCAGGGGGAGTAGGAGAGGGAGAAGCAGGCTTCCCACTGAGTAGAGAGCTGGAGGTGGGGCTTGATCCCAGGATCGTGGGATTAGAGCCAAAGGAGACAGTTAACAACTGAGCCACCCAGGTGCCCCAAGCCTAACTGTTTAAAAATGGAAAACACTGAAGAGGAAGGGGAAGAAAAAAATCTACCTGCACAACTCTAGAAAGCAGAAATGCTTACTGGATTCATTAAAGCCAAAGAAAAAAAGAAACTCAGTTACTGTATTCTACTTAGTAAATCTGTTTCTCACGGGGGTATGTTAGCAATTCTGCTGCTACTTTGTATTTCTACTACGACTGAATAAATAAGTGTAGATAATAAGAATCAGATTTCTTACTGTTGGAGAAAGAAGTTACAAATAAGGAATGCAGAAATACTAGAATCAGCCTTGTGGTTATTTTAGGCTGGAATCAAAAACATTGCTAGGAATTCATGATTTCTTAAACATAAATACAGATAGAATGATAAAGATATAAATATAGATGAGTGTGGTGTATGCATGGTTTCATCCTACTTCTCTATGTTGAGAGGGCCCCAATAACAATGAGTGCATTTAGTTTCCATATTTTGGTTTCCCTAATAAAAGAAACCAGTGTTACGTGGGAATAATGGTAGATTACAGGATTTGGGCATAAAAAATGCAAAATGAGCTTGGAATATTTTGTGGTACCAGAAAAAAAAGTGTGTTTGAAAAAGGCTAAGGATATATAAAAAATATACAGGAACCCACCTGAAGTAGCTACCAACAGCCAAGTTTGGAACAATTTGAGCAATAAAATAATGACAAAATTTTATTAATTTATTAATAAGAATAAACAGCTCTCTTCTTTTTTCTTTTCTTTTCATTTTTTCTTTTCTTTTCTTTTCTTAAGATTTTATTTACTTATTTGCCAGAGAGAGAGCACGAGCAGGGGTATTGGCAGGGAGGAGAGTCAGGATCCCCCCTGAGTAAGGAGTCCAACGCAGGACTCCATCCCAGGGCCCTGAGACCATGATCTCAGCCAAAGGCAGACATTTAACTTACTGAGCCACCCACGTGCCCCGAACAGCTTTTTCCTACAGACTCACCATATACCATTCAAGGAGGCAGGCATTCTCGAAAAACTAGGTATGACGGGCAGAAAAATCATCATCCCGCAATGATGTTCATGTCCCTACTTCCAGATTTTGCAAATATATCACCTTATATGGCGAAGAGACTTTATAGATGTGATTAAATTAAGGACTTTAAGCTGGAGAGACTATCTTGGAGTGTCTGGATAGGCCCAAGGTAATCACAAAGATCCTTGGACTTAACGTTGCATCTGTAAGGAACTCCCTAAAAAAATAGAGTAACAGTTTACAAAACTAATGAATTAGTGAGAAAGTCTCTTGGGAGAGAAAAAACAAACGAAAATCTTGATTAATCTTAAAGAAGACAAAAAGAACATGGAACAGATAGGACAACCAGAAAACATAGTAAAATGGTTGTTTTAAATCCAAGGCATGGAATGAACTGGAAAAAGCAAGATCCTGAACTATAATATGCATCTATTAAGGAATTTTTTTATAGGCTTTCAGCTCTGTGAATGCTTCTGGAATACATACGGTTTCACAGAGGATCTCTGATGAAAAGAAAGCTCCTCCTTCATTATTTACCTCTACTTGTAATGTCTGGCCAAATGAATGAACTACATTTCCAATTTTTAAAATGTTAATTAAAATAAATATTTATTGAAGGAACACACTGGATATGAAAATTCATTGAACAGACATCTGTTTGGTTTAAATTGAGGTTTTCTCTTCCCTCTCCCCCCACTAAGTCTTCTCTCCCCCTCTCCTCCCTTTCTTTTTTTAATATATTGTGCCCAGAAGGAGATTAAAGTGGCTTAATTAAAATATTGCAATTAAAAAGAACGCATTGTACTCTACCCTTTGAGAAATTCATTTCAGGAGCTGATCCTTGGTGGCTTGGCACAGGAGGCTGCCTCACTAAGGAGTGGTCTGTCTCTGAGCCGGCAGGAAACGGTTTCCTGCTTAGGATAAGCTCGAAATTGTCCTGATTTGGGGGGGTGGGAGGAGGAGATTGATTTCTAATGAAACCTAAATGGTTACATGTCTTATTATTTTTTCATTCAGCAATCTTTTATTGATTGCCTACTGTCAACCATGGACATATCAGTGTTTGAGGAGCAAAAGAGAGTTTTATCACTTCAGCTTTTCACCAGGAGGCAATCTTCTGGACTGAGACAATTGATAGTGAGGCAAGCAGCACCCCCAGAATCAATCACTTTTGTCCCTCCTTCATGAAACCAGTGGTCACACAACGGAGCCAACTGATGACAGCTCATGGCTAAAACAGATTCGTGGCCAAGTCCAGTTCATGGTCAAGTCAGCCCTCTGTCTCTTTTGGTAAATAAATTTTTATTGAAACACAGCCACATCCATTGTTTATATATTGGTTACTTTATGGTTAAAGTCTGGTTACTTTACCATATGGTAAAGGTACGGTTAATTTCATGCTAAAACAGCAGAGTTGAATAGTTGAATAGTTACGACAGCAACTCTATGACTCTTAAAGCATGAACCACTTATTCTCTGGCGCGTTACAGAAAAAGTTTGCTGACCTCTGTTATAAACTCACACAGAGCAAAGAAGAGCCCCAATGTGTCATCTGGAGATACATCCACAACAAAACCTGTCTTAGTAGGGATTGGGAGACAGAAGAAATTTAAGTCCATGCTGTCTGGCGGGTGTTTGAGGATTGAACTGTGACACACTTCGGTCTGCACTTTTTCTAGGGGAGCTCATGTGTTACGACAGTGTTGAGACACACAAGCAGAATAACGGAGTTTGGCAATGAATAAAGCCAGAGCAGTTTCCACCCACATTTGTTTTCCTTGGCCAGTGGAAAGTGTGAGAGAAGACAGATAAATTGTCGTAAGTCTACATCCATGGGTGCAGCAACTAGAAGAATTGGATCTGATGAGCACCTAGATGCATGAACAAATCATAAAAATGTATGAATAAAGTAGTGTTTATGTCAAAACTGATTATGTAAAAAATGGATGTGTACAGATCAACTATTTCCATCTTATTATATCACTTATAAGCACAATATCGGCATTAAACACATTGCCTTGTGGGGAGAAGACAAAGGGAGTGGCTGAGGGAATAAGAATGAATCAGTCACCTCGTAAAGGCAAGAGAGAGACCTCACATGGACAGATGATGAGGAGGAGTTTAACCAACTCAGTCCTCAGCATCTGAGGTCCAAGGATAACAACACAGAAACCAGATGGAAGGAAGGGGAGGGAGGGAGAGAAAGACAAAGGAGGGAAGGAGAGAAAAAGATGAGGAAGGACGGAAGAAAGGGAGAGAGGGAGGGAATGTGGTAGGAAGAAGCAAGACTGAAAGAACCTGGAGACCTATTCTTATTCTGCCATAGCCCTGGCAACTAAATAGACTTGTGACCTTGTGACAGCTGTCAAGACTCAGCTTCCAAATAAGGCAGATTCTGAATGGTGGAGGCAGTGGTGGTGATGGTGTGTGTGTGTGTGTGTGTGTGTGTGTGTGTGAGAGAGAGAGAGAGAGAGAGAGAGAGAGAGAGAGAGAGAGAGAGAGAGAGAGAGAGAGAGAGAGAGAAAGTTGGGTAAGAAGGGATCAGAGCTATGGAGACTCCAACCCAAATGTGGTCCAGTTTAGTGTTCCGGAAATGAGGTCAGTCTAAGGTAGGAAGACTGTAATAAGACTTCTGGGAATCTTGGGATTCAGGCCCCAGTTGGGATCCACAGCCCAGCGGAGAGCTTGCTGCTCTGGCACATGGTGTGGGTCAGGGGAAGAAGGCTCCGGCTCTTTGGACACTCATCCCAGGCGTACTAGGTCATAAACTCAGTCCATTCTGGGGAGTGGGTTCAGCAGACAGTCCTAAGTTCCCGTTGACACGGACTGAGCAGAACTTGGGCAACAAAGGGTTCAAGGTCTTCAGAGGCAATCTTTGGATTCTTGGGCCAATGTCTTCATCCTCTGGTACTTAATTTCCACAATTTGGATTATAAGACCTGTTCTGACTACCTCATTGGACTGTTTTCGCTGATCAGATTGGATGACATACATGAAAGAACTCTGGAAAAATAAAACACCTCACGTGAACATTAGTTACTAATATATTTAATCATCTTCTGAGAAAATAATTCCTCCTTCTTCTCCATCATCTCAATTTGCTGGAAAGAAAGAAAAAAGAGAGATGGTAAAATCTCGACAGCCAATTTACTCTGAAAGGCTTGAGAGGAAACATAACAGCTTTTGTTATTTTGGTAATTTTCTTCAAAAGGAACATGTATTATTATATATAATTTCACCCTTAAATTCTCAAACATTAAATCAGTCTTTTCCTATAGTTTTCAAACATTTCTGAGTGGGAGCCTTGTTTACAGGGGGCTCCCAGCTGGCTGCCCACACTATTGACCCCAGAGTAGATCGTGTCCTGTGGTAACCTGTCAACTTCGCAAGCAGGAGACATGTGCCTGATCCTGAAGCTCATGCATCAGGGGCTTCATGAGTAAGGAGAGACACACCAAGACCATAGTTTTCAAAGAATACAATAAATATGCTGGTGTCATTTTCTATTATCAAATAATTTAATACCTCTCTGAAATATACTTTCTCATTTAAAAGATAATTTGAAAATAACAGCAGGGCCTACCTAGAGTAAAATCCACTTGTAGTCCAGCTAATATTTGGGACACACATACGCACACATGTATATTTTATATATATTATATTCATTTTTGCAATATCGGGTTTAAACTACATGTACACTTCTGTCATCTGTTACTTTTTAAATACACTATTTCATCACTAATACCTTATGTTACTAAACTTTCCTCAATAACATGAGTACCAAATATTATTCTATCATTTATATAAATGTGACAGAGTTGATTGACTTTCCTATAGTTAGGTTACTTGTAATTTTTTTAAGTCACAAAAAGTAACATTTTTATGCATTTTCTTTCATGTACATATTTAATAACATTGCTGATTATTTCCAGGATAGATTCATGAAATTTGAATCACTGGCACAAAGTATGCTAAGATTTTTAAGTCTCTTGATACGTAGTTCCAAATTGTTTTTCAGAACCACTTTAAGATTATATTTCAATCAGTACCAGCATTGAGTCTCATCTTTAAGAAACAACACAAACCAAAAAAAACAACAAAAAACTTTGCCTATTTGAGGAGTGCAGGAAACAAATTGTGTTGTTCTCCCCTTTTGGGAACTTTCCTGCCCCTGTCCCATAATCATTCAGAATAGACCCTGGAAACATAAATAGTATTCAGTATGCCTCCATATGACGACACCACATATTTTCTTGCTGAAATTGGCTTTGTTGAATAAAAAAAGAAAGTTCTCACAATCCATCTTGATGATTTTAGATGTCTTATGGAAACGGCACCTTGCATTCATATTACTCTTCTCGAGGAATCTAGGCTTTATTGAGTAAGGGCTCCCCTCTCAGGGAGGAAGAGCTTTCCAAAGCACACTTCCTTTTTTGGATTTCGGCTCCACACTGTGTCAGTCTCCCGTATTCTATGCAGATGATGGCATTTCTAACTCAGTGTGTAATATAGGAAAAGAAATCACGGAGAAAGGCTAGACTAGACACCCAGTGTGAGCTAGGGAGGCACCCTGGTGGAATGAAGCAAAGCAGCAGGAGGATAATGTTGTTCAGTTTGAGATGCAGTTTCCTTTTATATTTTTTATTTTTAAAAAATATTTTATTTATTTATTTGACAGAGAGAAACACAACAAGAGAAGGAACACAAGCAGAGGGACTGAGAGAGAGAGAAGCAGGCTTCCCACTGAGCAGGAAGCCCGATGCGAGGTTCGATCCCGGGACTTCAGGATCATGGCCTGAGCCGAAAGCAGTTCCTTAACCAACTGAGCCACTCAGGCGCCCCACAGTTTCCTTTTAAACAAAAGCAGGTCCTGACATAAAAGACACATTGATTTTCACTGTCTGGCTTTGATTGAGGAGAGAAGTGGGAAGAAACTAGGGGGGAAAACCCAGAAAACTTTGGGAGAGCAGGATGAAGAACTACACACATGAAAGCCTGGACTCAGGAGTCTGGGTTCCAGAAACTTCCAGTGAAGTCTTGGCATCTCGTACTGGATGAGGAGGGCAGGCTCCATCTAAGAACTCCCTGCCATTCACCTGTTCATCCATTGCTCCTGTTCTAAGAGCCATCATCAATAGAGTTAAATAGCACTTTTTCATTATTGAATAAATACTCATGGAGGTTGTGTTACTAAAGAGTTATGATGTAGGGGGGGGGGGAAGCACACTTCAGTATGGAGAGGAGTGCTTAAGTCTCTCTTGGTTAGCCATTCCTAAAGGGAAAAAAAGTTTATTCGTAACTCAAGTCTCCACGGTTTCCCTTTGGCAGCTCCTGAAATCGTTTGCATCAAGAGTGGATGGAAACAGCTGGTCTCTGGAGGGTTTCCCTGGCAAACTTTACAGACTTGCTCCTCTGCATCACCGCTGGGAAGAGATGCTGAAGAGGAAAGAAAAAGGCACACACTAACACAGGCTAACAGAAACACCCCAATTAACTTTCTGTTTTAGCAGAAGTTAAACGTGTGCATTCCCTAACCACCACTATAATGAGCTGTTCCAGCTAGTAAGCTATTATTTCTCTGTCCTAGCCCACCTTTCTATAGAATATTCAGTGATATGGAAGCACAGATGTGCTTTGCGGGAAGGCTGTCTTGTCAGGCTGCTTAGTAGGGGGCGCTCCAGGGAGACGGTGACACTGGAGAAGGAGACACATCAGGCCAGCCAGCAAGGCACCTCCCTGCGGTGGGCCACTTTCGGGAGCACGCCACCTGTGTGGTACCATGGGATTCTCTTAGTTTGTTTCAGATGCCTAGAAAATAACCTTCTATCTGGTTAACAGTTCTTTATATTAAATTTATTCTGTATGAATAACTGGCAAGGGGTCTGACTTCTGACTGACCCATGAGTTTACATAGATCTTTATACACAATCAGACAAGTGACCAGGAAAGGTCTCACCTTGTGATAGGGTGTTGTCCCTAGTTTGTCACTGAATATGAAAGGATAACCAAAATGTGGTATGTCTATACAATGGAGCAGAATATTATTTGGACACACAAAAATAAAGTACTGATACATATTATAACATGGATGGTTTCTAAAAACATTATGTTAACTGAAAGAAACCAGCCACAAAAGACTATGTATTGTATAAATCCAATTTCGTGAAATTTCCAAAATAGGCAAATGCATAGAGCCAGCAAATAGATTCGTGGTTACTTTGGATGGTGGTGGAAAGAGGGAGAGGAGATGGACAAGGGAGGGAAATGGGGATTGTTAGTGTTGGGTTTTTTAAAAGATTTTATTTATTTGAGAGAGACAGAGCATGAGTGGGGGGAGGGGAGTGAGCAGGCAGAGGGAGAGAGAGAAGCAGGCTTCCCGCTGAGCACACTGGGGTCATGAACTGAGCCGACTTAACAGACTGAGTCACCCAGGCACCCTATTAAAGGGATTTTTTTTATGCTAGATGTTTTAAAGTAGATTGTGCTGATGGGTGCACAATCCTGTGAATACACAAAAAACATTGAATTGTACACTGTAAATGCACGAATTGTATGGTATGTGGATAAATATCTAAAAAACATATTAAAAATGGCAGGAGCAACCTCTGGAGGCCAGTGACTTCTAATACTCGACTTTTGTTCCTACATGTTCTGTAAATATTTATTGATACCTTACTTGTGTTAATAACTGCCAAGTAGGGGCGCCTGGGTGGCTCAGTTGGTTAAGCGACTGCCTTCAGCTCAGGTCATGATCCCGGAGACCCGGGATCAAGTCCCACATCTGGCTTCCTGCTCGGCAGGAAGCCTGCTTCTCCCTCTCTCACTCCCCCTGCTTGTGTTCCCTCTCTGGCTGTATTTCTCTCTGTCAAATAAAAAAAAAATCTTAAAAAAAAAAAAACAAAAAACTTTGCTAAGTATGGGGATATAAAAATTTGTTGGACACAGTGCTCATCCTCAAGAAGTATATAATCTGTTAACAGAAACAGGTGTAGCCAAATAATCCATGCAAAATTATATGGCATATTATGGTGCATGTTTCTGGTAGAAAGAAGAGCTATTTCAACTCCTCGTTGATGGCTGGACGTTAAAGGAGTGCTGATCAGAGAATGTGGCCAAGCAGTGCGTCCTAAGAGGGTGGGTGGGAGACTTCCAGCTGGGCAGAGGAAAAGGCATTGCAGACAGAGGAGCTAGCACAAAGCATGGAGGTCTGGGTCAGCACCTCGCATCTGGGATCCTACGTGGTTCCGCAGGCAAAAAGCCAAAGCCATGGTAGGATGGCAATGAGAGGACAGCTGGGCTGAAACCTGCCCCCACCCCCTCCTTTTTTTTTTTTAATCTCAACAATCCTGTTGCTTTTTTCTCTCAAGGAACTGCCTCCCCTTTGCCCCCAGTTCCCTTATAAATGTCATTTTTCTGTCCTCAGTCTCTTTTGTCAGGCAGTCACACTTTCTCTTTTCTCTTAGTTATCTTCCTTATTTCTTCACCATCATGGTTTCAATACACATGTCGTCTGTTTGCTAATCTTCAGCAAATCTTTGGTTACCTTCTGTTAAGCCGTTCCCTCCGCATTTTTAAAAAGATTATTTATTTGAGAGAGAGAGAGCGTCAGAGAGAGAGCATGAGAGGAGAGAAGGTCAAAGGGGGAAGCAGACTCCCCACTGAGCTGGAAGCCCGATGCGGGACCCTATCTTGGGACTCCAGGGTCATGACCTGAGCCGAAGGCAGTTGCTCAACCATCTGAGCCACCCTGGCATCCCAAGTCATTCCCACTGTTATCACCAGTGTGGCCGCGTGTTCTGGCTCATCTTTCTTATCTGCCCAGAGGTCAGCACTTATTCACATTCAAAAAGGATACATTATTGTATTTTCTCCCTGATGTTTTTCTCAAATCAGGAAGACAGAGCCCAAGGGTCCCGTGACTGGAGCAGCCATTAGACCTCTCATCTTGTGGTTTCTGGAATCTCCCAGGATCATGTCTTCTGCTTGGAGACCAGATTTGTCAAATGAATAATGTGGTCCTCCTGCCCAAAGCACTTTTTGGATTTTACCTACGATGACACTGGCGCTTCGTTATTTCAGAACCAGGAAACCACAGGCTTTAGCTCCAGAGTTGTGACATGAACACATCTGGCCCTGACATTCTCTCTGCCAAGGTGTAGTCTCAACCAGAGAGTGACCAAATGCAAGATTATGTGGTGGAGTTAGGCTTGAGGAAGGGGGAAGTGACAGGTTGCATGAGGGGAAAATGCAAGCCAAGATGATCTGGGAGAAAAGCAGCTGGGTAGGGGGAATGGGGTGGAGGTGGGTGGAGGATGGTTAGGGATCACATTCAAACCAGTTTATGCCAAGAGTGAATTATCTACAGTGGGGGAAATTTTGCCATTGCCTCTAACGTGCCCCTCATTCTTAAAGCGAGTCATAAAAACTCTTAGAAAAAGAGGTTGACGTTTGTAGGGGACTATACTGGTGTGGCATGTGGTCACCCATGTCAGCTGATGGGACTGTTCAGTGGCCCAGGGCTGAAAGGCCAGCCAAGCCGGCCACAGGTCCACCTCAATGAGCGGGGGGGTGATGTTGCTGGTCACGGAGGCCTGTGAGGCTCTCTTAAAAGAGGACACTTGAGGAATTAGAGTTTAATAGTTTGCCAGTATTTCTTTTTAATTTTATTTTCAATAAATATTCATATCACAATTACTAACAAAGATTAGTTATAGAAATTAAAGTTTCCTTTTTAGTTGCATCCCCAATGTACCTTGTCAGCATTAAGCAAATGGATGTTTTCTTGAAAAAGGGTTTTGGGAGGACAGGAAATGTCTCCGGGGAGGGAATGGTGGAAGTAGCTCTCCAGGCAGGACTTCCCTGCCTCCCAGTCTCCTCTTCCTCTAGCTCCCCAAGGCACACAAGGCCTACTCTGCCTCTCCCTGCTTTCTGCCCTTTCTTTTCTTTCTACAAAAACATGACTATGGGAATCTTGAATATCCCTTGGCCTGCCAGGTTTGTATTATTTTGGAAAAATCAAAGATTCTGAGCAGAAAGAGATGTCAAAACTTCCCCTGGGTTTCCTTTTTCTTTCTACTCCTCCAATCTCTCTCCACACCCCAACCCCACCCTTTCCCTAAGAAGACATCAAATCCCTCAATGACCCAGCACTTGCTAAATATATTCAAATGACTTTCTGAGCTGGGTGACTGTCGACATCAGTAGGGTTTGAACCCCTGGTTCAACCGGCCAAGTGCTCTGATGAACTTACCAGCTCTGATTTTACTTTGCGCCAACCTGCATAATGAAATAAACGAGCTGGTGATAAACTGGATCATGCCCCAACACAGGGTCAGCCTAGGGCAGTAGTTCTCCTCACCCGAGGAGTCTCAGTGTCTCCCTGGGGCCTTGCCTCTTTGCCCAAGGAATCACTGACACAGATTTTTCTGTGGGTCTTTAAGGGCTGCAGCCCAGTGTGGCCCATTGCGAATGAAAACATCTTGCTCTTGAATTTCTAATAAATATTCCTCCTCTCCTTCTAGGGGTCTTCCTCTGGGACAATGCATCCAGTTCAAGTGCAGTTGGCCTTCCTATAGGGGCCAACATTGCCCTGAAAATGTTGAGATCCCAGAACAGACTCTGGTCAAGTTGGTGATGAGCTCCATCACACAAAGTACTGAATTATTCAGGAAGCTTCCCTACGCCCTTCAGAGGAAACTGAGGAGACCATCAGGAACCCTTGATAGGAAGTAAAGACAATTTGGGAAGCTGGGTTTATTTTACTGAGGCTCTCCATTCTCAGTCTTGCTGGCAATGCTTGCAATTAAGTTCTCTGCCCGGGCCCCTCCCCACCATGGTTTTGGGTCTTCCGTGTGAACCTCATTAAACTTCAGATTCCTCAGGGTAAAAAGCAAATGGGGAATGAGAGTTTGCCTGCCTGGGAGACATTGAGATTAAACACTGAGCAAGAAAACCACTCACTGATATTTCAGCCTTCTCTTTGTTGTTTCTTTGGCTTTCCTTCGAGACTTCTGTCTGTGCAGGGCTGGGCAGTGGAATGTGAGCACATAGGGACTTGAAGACAAGGGGATGTGGTGATGCGGGGTTTTAAAACCCTTATGATGAAATTTGCTGATGGTTTCCTTGAAAAAGGAAATTATTATCCACAATCTCCCTAGAATGTTGTCCCTGACATTGGCCCCAATTTGGATATGGTCTCCCATGACGCAGTGAGAATGGTTGAGTTATACTGTCATACCAGGTACCCGATGCAAGTACCATCTATTGGGTAGAGGGGGCCGCTGACCCAAGGCAGGCACTTCCCCATTTTCCACTGAGGAGACTAAAATTGAGAAGCAATGACAGTAACAACAAACGCCAGCAGGGAGACAAAGATGAACCAGCTGTGGAATTCTCTCTTTTACACCAATCCCCACTGGTAGAGATCCCATGAAGGGAGGCATTCAGGACTGTGCCTGCCTCCTTTGGTTCTGTCTGCTATGGTGAGAGTCACGGTCGGCATCGTGTATTGAACACACACAAACACTCGGTCGGCATCGTGTATTGAACACACACAAACACTCGGAGGGACTTGCATAACTAATTCCGTTTCCACTCACCTAGTCCCTTTTCAAACACATCTTCCCCAGGAAGAAGAGAGCAGAGCGAGATTCACAATGTCCATTGCTCTTCTCAGCAGCCTAGGAGGAAGAATCTCCACGTACCCGTCCCCCTTCTGCACTGTGGCAAGCCTGACAAGTATCTCCCAGGCCACGGACAACCTCCCTTGGTATTTCTCCCTCCCACCTCCCTCCTACTTCCCATGGGCATGTGGTATTATTTTTGTCACAATTAAATCTTGGAAACAGATGTATCTTCTATTGAATTTAAAAAGTCCTGACGAAATTTCAGCGGCGACACTGGGGACAGTCACATACCCGACTCGAAAAAGCCATTTTGGTTTTTATTTATATAACACACAGAGATCGTATGTTCATATTTTACCTCAAGACTTACTTTGCTAAATGTCCAGAGAGAGAAATAGGACAGGGGTTGATGGATTACTTCAAATCCTCGACAACCTCCAAATCTCTCACTAGATAAAAAGCATTGAAGGATCCTTGACAGGTTAAAATCAAGTATTTGGGGTTTTTCCACTGGAGCAAATGAATTTCCACCTTAATAATTTTTCTTCGAATTTCCCCCTGCTACTGTGATCATTTCAACTGCTTAGCTTATTCCTGGTGTGTGTCATGAGTTTTAAATCTGACAGTGGCTTTTAATTAAATTCTTGCTTATCATTCAGTTAATGGGCTAAGACTAATGATGAAAGGAAAAACGGGCTTTCAAGGATTTTCTCAGCCATCATCTGATACTTGAAAAAAATAATAAAGTGATTTATTTAAGGGTGAGTTGGTATAAATGCCATTTTCCCCCATTCGTTCTCTTATGATTTCTGGAATGATTTGGGACAGCCACTCTGCTTGGCTACATCCAGAAATTACTATAAATCTGTCTGGAGGAATTCGGAGACATCCAACATCTCTCTCAAGTCAGGAGTTGCCACTAGGTCTGGGCATGCGGCCATGTGCAGTGTGATCCTTGAAATTTGAAATGACAAATCTTTAGAGTAACCTTCTTTCTTTTCTCTTTTTCAAGTGTTTATGCTGGGAACTTTAAGCACATTCCTACTAAATGCATATCAGTTGGACTGATTTCCCTGGCCTCATTTCCTTTGTGCCTATCTTCTCTACCCCTCTACCTCAAATTTCTAAATAGGGAGTAGGGTTTGAAAGTTAGGAGTCCTGAGTTCTCTGCAGTGAAATACATGAACTTGGGGTAGTTGTTCAATCACTTCGTACCTTATTTTTCCACCTAAAGAGCAGGGATAATCACTCAATCCTCTGAGCCATCAAAACGAGATATTGTGAGGATCGGTTATGGAAGTGAAGGTTTAAAATGAAAATGAGAGAAGAAACCAGGAGCCTCTGACTAACCGAAGATATATCTGCATTTACCTTCCAGAGCCCTGGACAGAAGGTGGTACATGGATACAAGATGGATGGTTGGGAGGCTCATGGAGTACACAGAAAATTCGGTGACTTTAGGCACTATAGTGGGGACACCCATAGAAGCTGAGCCTGGAAGTTGACCATCATGGCTGTGCAAACATTTCTTATTCCTCTTGCTAATCCAAGCCAGCAATCTGGAATTTCCTCCTTTAGTCTTGTAGGAGTAGGTCAGTAATATGATTCTGATGCATCTTACAAGTAGGCCATTTGTCTGCATTGGAAAGGGGGATCCAGTCTGGGAGCACTTTGAAGCCCCAGATTGAGAAGTCCTAAGTCGGTGGTCATAAAGATTCCATGGATAGAGATTTCTGAGATGGGGGAAAAAATGACATCTTTATTTTCCCTAACTTTATCTGAAATTAACTATTTTCATCAATTATAAATGTGGGCAATAAGCCATAATAATATTGAAAGTACCTATGTCTTTATTACTGTCAGAAATTAAAGATATTTTCATATGCTATTGCTATTATTGCACATACCATACAATACAATTCACACCCATCACTGCTTTGAAATTGCGAACATTATTAGATCAGCTATTAGCACCAGATGAGTTCATAAAGAAGCACTTGTATAACACTATATCGCACATTTGATTAAAAATATTTTTCTAATTCAATATAATTGGATTTGTCTGTGTGTACTTAAAAACAGTATTCTGTGAAGGGGTCATTATTTTTCTGCGAAGTTTAAGACCGCCTGCCCTAGAGTCTGCCTCATGCCTCCTAGAGCCAGACAGCTGCTCTGAGTAGGGGCACAGCCCAAGCCTCCTTTCTGAATTATAGTCGGAAAGCCTAGGGCTGAGCCCTGGGTTCACCTCTCCTTAGCCATGGGGGTCACTTAGCTTCTCAGAGCTTCCATTTCCTCCCCATAAAAAGGAAATAATCAGAACTCCCCATTCGTTTTACAGGGAGAGCAAATGAAATAAAAAGTGTTGGGATGCTTTGTAAACTGTTAGGTATTAATATTCGGTGGTGCCAGACATTTCTCGTCCTTATTTAGCATTTCCACTTATTTTGCTTAGCATCAAATCAGTGATGATGAGGAAATGAAAGAAAATAATCAGGGGGCCAGATGTTTTGTGTGCAAGACACTGGAGAAGAAAAGTACACGTGTGGCTTGAATTATGGAACATCTCTGCATATGGTTAAGAATATAATGGAATCAGATAGATCTGGCTAAAAATCCCTGCTCTGCTGAGTGTGGTTTTTTTTTTTTTTAAGATGGGGGAGTGTGGGCGCCTGGGTGGCTCAGTGGGTTAATGCCTCTGCTTTCAGCTCAGGTCATGATCTCAGGGTCCTGGGATCAAGGCCCGCATCGGGCTCTCTGCTCAGCAGGGAGCCTGCTTCCTCCTCTCTGCCTCTCTGCCTACTTGTGATCTCTCTCTCTGTCAAATAAATAAATAAAATCTTTTAAAAAAAAAAAAAAGATGGGGGAGTGAGAGAGGGAGAAGCAGGCTTCCCGCCGAGCAGGGAGCCCAATGTGGGACTCGATCCCGGGTCTCCAGGATCATGACCTGAGCCAAAGGCAGTCGCTTAACCCACTGAGCCACCCAGGCGTCCCTGCTGAGTGTTTTTGGAAAATTATTGAGACTCTCTCAGTTTCACTTGGCTTATTTGAAAAATGGGGACCGTAGTAGGTTACCAGGGTTACTGTAAAGATTAAATAAATGCATTTCTATGCCAGAATGTAGGGCCCAGAATTTGTGTTTCCATGCTTTTGTAGGCACATGCTTTCTTAACAAGCTAGGGCACATGAGAGAAATAGTGAGGGGCACAAGACCTGTCTACTGAATTTCCTCATATGAGTTAGAACTCCAGGAGCTTAATTTCTACCGTGTGTTTTAGATGAGTCTTACCAAGGAAATTCACAGTGTGCGTCAATGAACTTGCCTTTCCTTCCTGTGGGCTGCAGGTGGCAGAGAACTCCCTCTGTGCCACGGAGAACCCCACGGGCTCTACTCCATGTGACTTTCCAGTATGTGGGTTATTTAATCTTGAACTAAAATGAAGCAAAATTAAAAATTCAATTCCTGGGGTGCCTGGGTGGCTCAGTTGGTTAAGCCACTGCCTTCGGCTCAGGTCATGATCCTGGAGACCCGGGATCGAGTCCCCACATTGGGCTCCCTGCTCAGCGGGAAGCCTGCTTCTCCCTCTCTCACTCCCCCTGCTTGTGTTCCCTCTCTGGCTGTGTTTCTCACTGTCAAAATAAAGAAATAAAATCTTAAAAAAAAAATTTGATTCCTTACTTACACTAGTCGAATTTCAAGTGCTCAGGAGTGCTGCGTGACTAGTGGCTGCTGCAGAATTGTAAAACACTGTCATCCCGGTACAGACTCTGCTGGACAGAGCTCTGACTGGGGCTAAGAATTCCTTAGCAACATAGTCTAAATTAGGTAGGGTGATGTACGTCAAATATGGCAACAAACAGCCTGGTGTAGATCCTCCTAAGCCCTTACTCTTTCCCTGTCTGAATCTCTTAGGCTCCAGATACGGGGATGGAAGCTACCCGCTAAAGACTCATTTGCACTGAGCTTTGAGGGTCTCCAGTGCCCACCACACAGTGTGCCGGACCGCAGGGATCGTCGGGCAAGAAGGAGCATTCTTTCTGTCCTCCTCTTGTTCTTCCTCTTCAACTCCCTCCAACCCATTTCTTATACAGTCTGATTATTCTGGCAAGGAGCCCCGGCCCTAGCCTCTCTGATCTCACCCACCTCCACATTTATCTTATTAGAATTTAAATTGGGAAAAGATTGTAGGAAAAGTGGGGATTCCAGTGCAGCTTTCTCTTTGTAACAAAAAAGAGGGGAACCTTGAACCCACTTCCTTTAATATGGTAATATCACTAATCTTATTTGCAAAAGCTCATTGAACCAGTAGAATGGAAGTCACAAAACCTGCAGCCCTGGTTTGATGTATTTTTCAGCAAATGTAAGCATTCATTTTGCCTATTTCTCCTTTTTAGCATGGGCATATCACTTTTTTTTAAAGATTTTATTTGTCAGAAAGAAACACAGCCAGAGAGGGAACACAAGCAGGGGGAGTGAGAGAGGGAGAAACAGGCCTCCCGCCGAGCAGGGAGCCCGATGTGGGGCTCGATCCCAGGTCCCCGGGATCATGTCCTGAGCCGAAAGCAGTAGTCGCTTAACCAACTGAGCCACCCAGGCACCCCTATGGGCATGTCACTTCTTATCACTCACCACCCTCCAAGTATACTGGGGGGCATCATACAAAGGAAGTGTTTTATAAAATCACCCTTACCAACTAAGAAGCTTATTTACCATCTCTTTCCAGATTCTTTCTACCTGCCTTTCTCCTTTTTTTACTATAAATTTATTTTATTTTTTCAGTGTTCCAAGATTCATTGCTCATTCCCCACACCCAGTACTCCATGCAATAGGTGCCCTTAGTACCCACCACCAGGCTCTCCCATCCCCCACCCTCTCCCTCCAAGTCCTTCAGTTTGTTTCTGTGTCCAAAGTCTCCCGTTTCATTTCTCTCCCTGAATTACACTGCTTCCCACTTCCTTTCCTTGTATTATGCCTTATGCACCACAAGTAAGTCTACCTGCCTTTCTTATCTCAACATACCTTTGGAAGTACTGCTCCCTGTAACGTGTCTGTTTTCCCAAACCAATGAACTAACTTCTCTTTCTTAAGGAGGCGTCCTTGTGGATTCAGGATATGGGTCACTGGAAAGGAGGAGTAAATTACAAGCTCGGAAAACGTGTTGTTCCCTCATACACAAAAAGTTGCTTTAGTTAAGGTAATGCCAGCTGTTGTAAAAGTAAAAAACCCAAATAACAGTGGTTTAACACAATAGAAGGTAAATCCTCACTCATCTCAAGTCCCACCTCTGTTTCAGTAGAGCTTTCCCTCGGTGAGTTTTGCAGTGTCTCTACTTGCTGGATCTCCCAAAATCCGCCGATGGATCAGGCTGCAAGCGCAGATACTGGAGAAGTTTGCTGTGGGTCAGGCCGGATGCTGCGCGGGCACCTGCTTTGTTAAAGGTAACTTTTGCCATCTGATCTGCCACACGAGGGCTTTGGACTGGCAAGGACCCAAGCTGCCTCGGACCCACAGTTTCCCTCTTTGGCCACACCAGGGATGCAAAGGGATGCAAAGGCTTAAGCCCCCGCCCACCTCAGTGTCTGGTGTCCGTAGTTTATAGTCTGCCCCCAGGCGCAGCTGTGCGGGGCTGGTCCGGGTTGTTGGCTTGGCTCCCACCTCCACCAGTGAATCCTGGCCACAGACGGCGTCCTCGTCTCTGTTGATAGACTAATCATGCGGACACCCGTCTTCTGATAGCTACAATGATGTCCCCCCTGAAAACCGATGAGTGACGTCTTCGCCACCCGGAAGAGTGGGGGAGCCGGTCCGTCAGTTAGTCCTTGGTTCTTTGAGGCAAGCCCTCAAGGACTGTCCTCCTGATAGAACCTCAGCAGGGATCAGATAATTTCCCTTGCCCCGAGGGTTCTCTCCAACCATCTCTCCACACAAGTTGGTGTCAGCTCAGGAGAGGCGAACTAATTTTAAACCGAGGGCAAATAAAAACAGTTTTAGAGGTAAATCTGTTTCTCCCCAAAGCATACAGTTCTCTGTTCACTGCATTTTTTAAGCATCTGTAAAGACAAAAGACACACCTTTGTCAATACAGAGACAGCTGCTCATTTGTGGAGTTCGCAATTAAATTCCCAACCTCCACTGCCCAGTGCGATCTATTTTAGAGAGCAGGAGAGAAAAGAATTTTAACTCAAAGCATTGAGCAAGGAAGAGGGAAGCAAAACTTTGAACAAGCCCTGACTTCTCTTTGAGTAGAAATGTTGGCTCCAAATTGTCCCCCAGGGTGGGGCTGCCTTTTGCTTCATGTTGTCTTATTGCCTTCCCGTTCCCCAGGAAAAGACAACAGATCAAGATGGATGAGCTCTTCCAGTTGCCTAAATATTTAAAGCACATAAGTGGGCTCCTGCCTTTCCTGCAGGCTCCGGTTGAACTCCTCGGCTGCAGCTGGGCCTACTGTTGTGTATTCCAGGCTCAGGGGAAAGGCAAAGTGTGGTCCCCAAAACGCAGGGGCCTTGTCTGTCCACCTCCCTCTCCTGGAGACCAGGAAGCTCCTTAGTATTCCCCACTTGGCTTACAACTCAGAGAAGGTCGCTTTGTTCCCAAGAAGGCACTTAGTCATAATAGATATGGTTAGAATGATAGCCCAGGGGCTGTGGGTTAGGAAAACACATTTATTAGAGAAGGCTGGAGACCGCAGTAATTAAGTGACAAAAATGAACTCAAGTTAATGCTATCTCAATTGGACTGTACATATCCCCCACTTCCCTCCACCTCTCCAAAGCAACAGCCCAGGCCCCCGAAAGCATGGACTGGGAGGGAAAATTTCGGAAGGTGGGGCCTCCGCCTAGTCCCTCCTGAAAAGTTAGTCGTGAAGATAGTAGGGGCAGGACCTGAGTCAACCATGCACTGTCCCCAGACTTAGCTGACAGCTTTTTGGATCAACCTATCTGTTCCTCAGTTTTAAGGCTTGCTAGAGCCAGAATACTTCTCCCTAGTACATTCTGAAGAGCACAAAGTGATTCTTTAAAAAGTATTTTAAAAAAAGTACTCTAAATGACTGCAATGATATACTTACAGAGTGTGATCACCCATTCGTTCATTTTATTTTAAAAAATATTTTGGGGGAGGCTGGGTGACTCAGTCGGTGAAGCATCTGCCTTTGGCTCAGGTCACGATTCCAGGGTCCTGGAATAGAGCCTGTCTTCAGCAGGGAGCCTGCTTCTCCCTCTCCCTCTGCCACTCCTTCCTGTTTGTGCTCTCTTCTCTCTCTCAAATACTTAATACTTACAAATATTTACTTAAAAACCTTTAAAATATATTTTGGAGTATAGTTGACACACACTGTTACATTAGTTTCAGGTGTACAACACAGTGACTGGGTAAGTGCATATGAAATACTGTGCTCATCTCAAGGATGGCTGCCATCTGTCACCAAGGTCATCCCAATATCGTTGATTATGTTCCCGAGGCTGTGCTTTTCTTCCCCATGACTAACTCCTTCTGTAATTGGAAGCCTGGTCTCCCACTTCCCTTCACCCATTTTACCCATCCTGCTAGTCCCCTCCGCTCTAGCAACTGTCAGTTTATACTCTGTATTTATAGCTCTTTTACTGCTTTTCGTTGATTTATTCAGTTATTTTGTTTTATAAATACTGCATATGGTGAAACTGCCCAGTATTTGTCTTTGTCTGACTTCTTTCATTTAGCGTAATACTCTCCAGCTCCATCCATGTTGTCAAAAATGGCGAGATCTCATTTTTTATGGCTGAGTGATATGCCATTATACTATCCAATACCACATCTTTATTCATTCATTGGCCAATGGACACGTGGACTATTTCCATAAATTGGCAAATGTAGATAATGCTGCGGCTTGGCTGACTTTACCTTTTTAAATCAGTATTTCTGTTTTCTTTGAGTAAATAACTAGCTGAATATTAGATTGTTTGCTATTTCTAGTTTTCAATCTTTGAAGAACCTCCGTACTATGTTCCACCCATTCATTTTTTTTTCACCTATTCATTTTTTAACAAAAATGTACCGGCTGCTACCCCATGTCAGGTATGCAAAACCGCTGTAGTGAACACAATGACGAGGGCACTGACACCATCAATGACAACTCACCCTTGTGCTGTTCCAAGGGTGCCTTCTTCACAGTAACTCAGTGCTACACAGACCGGAGACAGCATGTCGTGGGTGAGACCAGCGCTCTGCCAGCTGAAGGGCACATGGGGGTCAGGGTCAGCCCTGAGGACTAGGGAAGGCTTCTGGAAGGAGCACTAGCTAGGCCCATCACCAGCTGTGACTGAGGTGGGTGGAAGAAATGGCCTGGAGCAGGGGACCATATTTGAGGGGACTGAAAGGATTCAAGTTCTTCTGGCTGGATTTGGGCATCTTGGGGTGGAGACGTTGGGGTGGAGGAGAGGGTAAGAACACTTCCTAAAGGAGGCAAAAGTGATGTCCCCCAGAGACCATAAGGGTGCATGAAAGTTGACCAGGCAGGGGGTTGGGGCATGACTAAGGTCCTAGAGGGTCTAAGGAGAGGATAGACATTAAGGTGGTCAGGTACAGACACCTGCCGGTTGGTGTGGGGACACATGGTAAAGCTGAATGGGTGTGGGGACAAGGGTTCTTAGCTGTATTCGGAAGACCTTATGCAGCAAGTAGCATGTAATTCTGAGGGCACGGTCAGATTTCGACTAAAGAAGAGCATGTTGGCTGCAGTATGGGGTGTTAATAAAAGAAGACATAGGGCAGGGGGAGGCAGGGAGGCCCCAAGGAGTCTGGATGAGCCATGTGGTGAGTGCTGAAGACTGTGACAGTGGCAGGGAGGCAAGAAGAACAGATTAAAGAGTTAACCAGGAAGCAAGGTGGGAGAGAGGATGGGACTCATGGTGAGTCCTGGGAAACCCACATTTGTGTGGGGCTGAGGAAGGAGAGCCGGCGAGGTCCATTCCTGCCACAACTCAGCGCCACTCTCACCTCTCCCCCCGCACCGACCAAGGGTCACAGTGGAAGCCTTTCCCACAAAGGGGGTTGGCTTTTGCTCTTGCCTCCTCCTCCCTGTACCCCACTGCCCACCTTGGTCCTTAGGGTTCAGTACACACCATTGCTGGCAGGGACCAAGTGGCTACCCGGAGGGCTTCCTCAGGAACCCAGTAGGTCTGGCTTAGCACTGGGATGTGGTACATTTGCTTCCAGATCTTTTCTCACATCAAGCCCTATCAGTCTTCAGGCTTTTCTTTCTCCTATGAGAGATTCTTAGTCTGGGTCGGCTTCCTTCAGGATCAATGAATTGGCTTCATGGGGTTCAAGGTAACTCTGGTATTCCATGGAGAGCACTATGTGCATGTGAAGTTTTCTGGATAGAGCGCACATAGCGATCAGATTCTCTGAGGAATTTATGATCCCAAAAGCTTAAGACTCATTGGTTTGGGCTTTTATTTCAAGGTTAAATTTTTCTGGCCAATTTTTCCTCTCAATATCCTCATCATCTCCCCATGCTAATGTCCTTGGACAGAATTTGCTTGTCTATTCACAGTCCTGCTAGGAATTCAAACTAAGCATTTGCCCATTAAAGCTTGTCCCCATCTTGCCCTGAAAAGCTTCCATTACCCTGCATTAAATATTTCAAAACAGTCTCCTCACATATTTATATCTTATGGTATGAAAAAAATCTTTATCTGAGGTTCTTCTTCCCATGGGTCCTCGTCATTTTTGAAGAGGGAGCAAGCTTGCTGAGTACTTGCCTGATTGTTAGGTACTTAGTAGATGTCAGGCTTTGTGCTAAGTACTTTACTGATATTATCCTGTTTAAAGCTCTTAAGTGTGCTGTGAGACAGATGCTAGACTTACCTCAATTTTGAAATGAAGAAACCTAGGCAAAGAATAATATCCAGGTAGGAAGTAGCAGACCCAAGAATCACACACAGTTAGTAAAATTCAGGAGGTTCTGTCTTCACCTCCCACTAAGCCTTTGTCAGTTTCATGCTCCCCCTGAGGAGGTCACTATTCTGACTTGTCTCCTAGCTTAGACTAAGTCCCATCCAGAGTGGAATTCTAACACTTTGTACTGAAGTCCGTTTTGGAACCGTGGATGAGAGCTCGTCTAAAGAGACTTCTCCTCCTCCTCTTCTCCTCCTCCTCCTCCTTCTTCTTCTTATTCCTCCTCTTCCTCTTCCTCCTTAAAGATTTGATTTATTCATTTGAGTCAGAGAGATAGAGAGCAAGCGCAAGAGAGCAGGGGGAGAGAGGTAGAGGAAGAGGGAGAGGGAGAAGCAGACTCCTTGCTGAGCCAGGAGCCCGATGTGGGACTCAAATCCAGGACCCTGGGATCACGACCTGGCCAAAGGCAGATGTTAACCTATTGAACCACCAGGCCCCCTGAAGGAAGAAAACCTTGTAACATCTATGTCTACTGATTTTTATGATTCCATTCATTTCAATTTCTTACATATGTTTTAAAATGGTTGTGATAGATGAGCATGGTAGGGCATAGTATATAACGTACGGGGAATGTATACTTAAAAAATTACAGATGGGGGCCTGTGGGTAGCTCAGTCAGTTAGGTGTCTACCTTTGGCTCAGGGTCCTGTGATCAAGCCACTCCTAGGGCTTCTGCTGCAGACAGCCTGCTTCTCCCTCTCCTGCCTGCTTTGTGCTCTCTCTCACTATCTCTTCTTCTCTCTCTAATAAATAAATAAATAAAAATCTTTAAAAAATTACAGATGGGATAAATAATCAAAGTTTGGAGACAACTGAGCCAAGATGGTTGGTGATTCTCTATGTATCTCTAACTCCTAAAGGCACATGAGGGTCATTGCTCTTCTCATAACTGCAAGTGCCCTAAAGAGTTCATTATTTGTTCCCTACTCTTTTCCCAGCTTCCTAAAGATGTCCAGGTAGCTACTCCTTGCTTATATCAGGGAGAATTATGTTGTCATTACTATAATTGTTGTCTATGAGTGCTTGTGAGTGTCTATGAGTGCTTGTGAGCTCATAGAAATGTGTTCTATTGAACAGACTAGGAGGTAACAGAAAATCAACCTGTTAAATGCCACACTTCTCTTAAACTTCTCAATTTGGTCCCCCACCCCCTTTATCCTTTCTGCTCTTGATGAAGAAACCCAGCATTTTAGGACACTGAAGTTGCCAAGATTACTGAGCACTAATAGCACGAGGGAGAGCCGTCTGAGAGAGCTCTGCTGTTCTCCCAGCTCCGCCGGTCACAGCCAGCCCCAGTTTGGGTCTCAGGTCGGACTCTGAAAACCTGGTCAGACTCAGGGAAGTGGGTCTCCTCAACCCCTACCTATCTCCAATTGAGGGACTCTTCTTATGACCCCTTGAAAAATTGCCAATAAAGTGGTTTAATGCACACACACCTAAATAAATTTTAAAAAATTGTGGATCTGAGATTCTGGAACTCAAAGAGAAAGCCACCCAAGCCTTAGGATTCTCCCACAGAAGGGCCAGGGATGACCCACGTCAGTCCTGACTACATGTTGTCCACTCTGTCTTTGCTTTGTGGTGAGACAAGAACCATTTATTTCCATTTAAAGGGGAAAAGATGCCTTACCTGATTCCAAAGTGGGCCAGTCTGGTCTGGCTCTGCAAGGCACAGACTCACTCAGTGGTCTTGTAATTAGACAGGACCTGGAAAGCTCCTGGAAGTGACTTCCCCTGGCAGACACTGCCCAAGATTGAAAAAGAATATTTCTGGTGCGCACATTGACCATGCATTGAATTATGCCAGCAGGATGTTTGAAGTGGAAAAAGTCAATGCTATGGTGGTGACATTAGAATCATCTCTTTGGCAGACTGGTTAGTCTCCTTTCATTGTCTGAATGTGCCTACAGGACCCAGGATAGTCACAAATCTACAGGAAAGGGAACTGGCTCTCCGAATTAACTGGTAGATATATAGCTATCCTGACAACTGGTGATGAGGCCACGTAGCCCGTGTATTACTTATGCCATCAGCACTTGACAGTCACCATGACCCGTGTCCCAGCTAAGAGCCCCTTAGCAGTGTAAGCAGACCTGGTCTCCGGGCCAAGGTCCTCTGTGATCGATCAGGCCATCTAGAGTTTGGCAGCTCCATAATGATATAGAGAGATATGCCATCTTGGGGGGAAGGTTGGTCACTCTCAGAGCCATGTAGAAGGCCTTACAGCTTTGTTCAGACCACATATAGTTGGTTTTAGTTTTCAGCTTTCTGGAATAAAGGCGATGTAGGAATATCAAAAAGGAGGTGTTCCGCAGGCAGACAGATCTGGCGTAGGATACCAAATTTCTTTTTCATGAGAGTGAAATTACAGGTAAATAAATTTTCTGGGCCACCTGCGTGGCTCAGTTGGTTAAGCAACTGCTTTCGGATCAGTTCATGATCCTGGAGATGCGGGATCAAGCCCCACATTGGGCTCCCTGCTCTTCGGGAAGCCTGCTTCTCTTTCTCAGTCTCTCTGCTTGTGTTCCCTCTCTAGCTGTGTTTCTCTCTGTCAAATAAATAAATAAAATCTTTAAAAAAGAAAAAGACATTTTCTCTAGTCCTCAGTGTTCTCATCTCTAAAATGGGGGTAAGACCTATTCTACAGGTATTACCTTGGTGAGGACTACATCAGTCATGTGGACAAGACGGTCGTGCACACACAATTGTGCTAGCTCCCTCCCTCCCTTCCCAGCCGGCAGCACTGGTGTGTGGCCCACCCTGTTGTTACTGTTTGCAGCCATGAGCAGCTGTGCTTCCCTTGTTACAGCCCTATATTACTAAGGTTCTTGTTGGCTTTTTTCTTTCAAGAGCATTAATTCATTCCTGCATTCAGTCACTCGGTGCAAATGTATTTTTCTGGAGCTAGGCAAGTGCTGGGGACAGAGTGTTGAGCAAGTTAGACATTAGGCCTGCCCTCATAGAGCTTCCGGCTCACAGCCAAGGCAGACAAAGACCTCCTGGCGGAGGCTCCCCAGGAAGGGATGTTTAGTAAGATCTGGAGGAAATGTGCTAATATGGCCATGTTCCCTCCTCTGTTGACTCATGCTCCATGATGGATATTTAGAAATTGGCTGGAAAGGAGTACTCAGGGCTTATCACGAAGAGAGCAAATCCAGGCCTTGACTTTGTTATTTCTGTCTTATAACCAACTCAGCTAGCCAGCCACATCCTCAGTGTCAAGTCTGAAGTGGAATTAGACAGTAGGACTCAACAAAATAGTTTGGCAACTGACGTACACATTTGACATTGGCATTTTGCATGCTGTTTCACTCGGAAACTTCACTTCTGGAAATTTACGCTAAAGAATAACTTACTTGTACAAATATTTGACTATAAGGCTTTTGTTTGCCAAATTATCTTTGCAGAACATTTGAAACAATCTAGACCCTCCAAAATACTGAACTGGGTAAATAAATCCAGGTAAACGTACTCCAAGGAATAATAAGCAGCCATGAAAATGGTTTTCTCAGAAAAGTATGTCAAGGAATATTATTATTTCTAGGTTATAAAATTAAGATTGATTTTTATTGTCTTTTTGGTTTTTTAGTTTTTCCCGTTACTACATATTCTCTATTAAGGAAAACAGCATAAAAAATAGAACTCTCTCTGGAAAAGATGGTCAACATCATTAGTCATTAGGAAAATGCAAACTGAAACCACGATGAAATAGCACTTACACCCAGTAGGATGGCTATTATCAAAAAAGGAGGCTCCTGTGAGGATATGGAAAAACTGAGAGTCCTATGGATTGCCGGTGCAGCCACTTAGGCACAAGTATTCAAAACAGCATTATTAATAATGGCCACAAAGTCGAAACAAAGTTGAAAACATTATGTTAAGTGAAAGAAATCAGATACCCCGTGGAGCTTAAGAAGATTGTCTAAACCAGACAGTCCTGAACCTGTTCTCTCAGCCTCGCCAGCTCCCCCCTGAGGAAACTGCGACAAAGGCTCTTGTCCACATTTTCCACTTGCTCCTGCTTCCTGAATGACCCTGTGTTTCACATGTGGCCCCCTGCATGCTTCCCATTCTCAGAGACCTGTAAGTAAAATCACCTCCCTCCACGGCAGACATTGGCATGTCTGTGTCTTACTATAACTGATTAAAGGAAATCTTGGGTACCCTTAAAATCATAGACATCCACACGATTGTCAATTGTCAGAAAATGCAAGAGGAACAAAGAAATCAGTGCTTCTATGAAGTAACCAGCAGAAGAGACAATAATTGATATCGTCAGAATCTTTCTCCAAGATTTCTGAATGTCTATTATGGACAGATTTTTCAAAACCAGTTTTCCCTCACATCGCCAACAGCTATTTCTACCCTATTATGGGTTACCCATGGATACCCAGATCTTAATGTTCCCAGGGTCTCACCAGCCATATAAGCACACACGTGGTGTGTGTGTGTGTGTGTGTGTGTGTGTGTGTGTGTGTGTTGTGTGTGTGATTGCATTTTTAGCCCATCAGTCATGGATATCCCAGGCAGTAGGAACTGAGTGATTAGGGTTTTCTCTGCATTACAGTACCTAAGTTGACAAAATTAAAATAATCTATTTTTATCCTCTCCCTTTTCAAAGTCTGAATGGCCATCTCATACATAAAATGGGACCAACTGTTAAGGGATAAGAGACAATCCCATGATTTAGGCGTTAGTTACCACACACACACACACACACACACACACACACACACGGGGCGTGCAAGCACATGGGAGAGCTAATCTCCCCTTCTCTCAGACAACAAAAAGATTTGCATTTTTATTGATTACTGTTATGTAATAAAACTCAAACGACTGATTTGTGGAGCTCAGAAGAGGTAGAAGTGCCCTCAAGGTCTTCAATCAGTAGGTGCAGGGTGGTGAGCCCCCAGGAGAGACAGGAGAGGAGACGGTAGGCTCTGATGGAGATGGCAGGACCTGCTGGGTGAGAGAAAGCTGTTTCAGGCTGTTTGTTGTTGACTTCAGCCAACCACGCTTGAGGAACTTTAACCTTGCATCTTGCTCATTTTCCCCCTGCCTTTGGAGAATCATCCTGGCTTGACCAGATTGAGCAGGAATTCAACCCCCAAGTAAGCCAGATGCAACAGCAAATTTGAGCAAGTCTGTTTTGCCTTTGACCGAGATCTTTCTTCTCAGATTTATCAAACAGCTCAGAGTTGATGGAACCAGAAACAATCATTATAAGTCTCAAAGAATACTTGGCTTTAAGTCCTTTGGAGAAAGAGATTCGTTATCTGTAAAATAAGGGCAATAATAATAGCTATTTCATAGAACTGTTGTGAATATTAACAAGATAATGCATAGCGGAATTTGGCATGTACTGGAGGAAGAAAGATAATGCCCCAAGCTCATGAGACCTTGTTAAGAATTTGAGATTCTATTTCATTTATTTTACTTTAAAAGAAATAAAAGAAGGTACAATCTATTTCAAAGGATCAGTCTAGTCATATCACTTTCTAAGTAACATTTCTCCTTCTTGTTGTATTTTGGATTCACGGCTAATGTGCATTAGTTTCCAATTTCCCTTCAGCCACTCTCCAGAAGTGCAATACCTGTTCTTTGTCTTAGGGATATTTCATTTCCTCAATCATGTTAAATCAAACAAACTTCCCACACTAGCAAACAGAAAGGAGCAGCTCTGGGCTCTGAACTAATTTGCGCTGGCAAAAATATTCGGGCCTCCTCCAGTGTCTTAATTAGGAGTCTTAATCCTTTTGATTTAAAAACCAGAAGAAATACAGGACATGGTAGAAAACTCTGAGCATATTTATTTAATATAGACAAATAGGGTTTAGAAAGTTCACTTAATATACAGTGTCAAAAGAAATGTACATCCCTTTCTTCCTAATAATTCTTCCAGGTTAAAGTATGGTTCATGCTCAGACTGGAGCAGTTTTCATGGTCTCTTTCATTTAAAGAGAGAGTTATTCCCAACAACCTCTGTGTTTCCAGATACTTTTGATTGGTTTGCTTTAATTTCTCCTGTGACATAAGGAAAGAGTGACTCAGAAAATATATGCAGGCGAGTGTGTTGATGACTGACTTGAACCCCAGTCACCTTCAAAAGGGTTAGAAAGAGATCACGTACCTGAGTGGGTCCCATGCTCTGCGGAGACTTCGGGTCATCTTCTCGCATGGAACAGTGACTAGATCCCCAGAAACCTCAGTGTCTCCAGAGGAGCACTCATGATTTTGGATGTTTCTCAGCAGGGATCTCAGGGGACGGTTATTCACGGCGTCATGCATCAGATGCTCGAGACAAGTCTCAAAGCCTTCGAGGTAATGTGGTGTCTTAGAATATTTAAATAATAATCAGCGTAACTGGTATGAATTACCTGGGTTTGAGCTCACACAGGAAACAGTAATGCTATGTTCCCTCCCATGTAAAAAAATAATCTTTGTAGATCTAATTGTTCATAGGTTGGAACAAAACCAAAGTTAGTCTGTGTTGAGTCTTAAAAAAGTAGCGTGATCACTTTTAAGAGCACAGGATAAGCGCAAGTGGAAAAGAAAAAAAAAAGAAAGAAAGAAAGAAAAAGTAACTACCGGTGTTTAAAATACTTTCTTTAATGTGTGAAATTATGAATTGACATAGTATTTTTTGTACTTGAGGTCCCTGTCATCTCTTTTATTTCATTTATTTTTACAATACTCCTGTGAAGTTGAAAAGTCCTATTCCTATTTTACAGAAAAATAAAACCAAGCTAGGTAAGAAAGAAAGCTAAGAAATCCCTCTAGAGAAACAGGCGGGATTGGAGTTTGGTCTCCCAACTCTTAGACCCTAGAAGGATCTGGAGTAAATAAATTAGCTGTTGGTGTGTGACCAGGCACTGATAAAGACCAACAGGTGATGTCAAAAAAACTTCATCCCCTGAAATGTTTTCAACGATCCCCCACCCCGAAGTTTTATTTATATCAAGACGCACTCTCCTCTCGGAAAAGATATTCTCGAGAAATAATCTACCTCCCATCCAAATTATCAGCAATTCCGAATTAGTGAAACCTAAGTGTAAAAGATTTGATTGTTTACTTTTGCTCAGCACATAACCATTATCCAAAATCTAACGCTTAATCCCACATGATTATCCTAGAAACGGGTCCCCAAAGTGCTGCCCGGCTGCCTCAGGTGGGTGAGTATAAATAAGAAAATAAAAATCTCCATTTAAGTGTGGCTAACGTCTCCGCTGGAGAAACAGGGTGGCCTGGGAGGATTTAGATGCAGGCAAGTCCTTTCCCTAGGCTCCCCAAAGATGCCATCGATGAATGTGTGGCTGCACCGATGGTGGGAAGAGATAAACCGCATAAGCACATGAAATAATTACACATCAGCACACACTGTCAGCAGAAAAAACCGCAAGCGCTGCTGAATAATTACAGCTTGGACTATCGATCGGGACCACGGAAGAGTTTCCAAATGCTTTTATTTTGCCAAACAGAGAAAAGTGAGCTGCAGATAGGTTGCTTCCAATAACAGCATTTCTCCCTCTGCTAATTAAGGGGAAAGCTTAACAAGGTGGAGGAGATTGTTGTAAAATCCTGCCAAGTAAATTCTATGGCCATTTGAGCGGTGGTGAAAGGCAGATGAAAAGCTTGTGGAAACACAGTTGGTCTGGGCTGGGTTTGGGTCCCATAGGAGTCTATAGTCTGGTCTGGGACTCTCAATGCCCACTGACTGGAGGGTTCATGCCCTGCTCCTTTGAGACAAGTGGATCCAAGGCTGAGGGAACGTGGCTCTCAGGAGTCATGCACATTTGTGTTACCCTCTTGTGGCCTCAGTCCATATCTTTACTTCCACCTTTGGATTGGCGTCCTTGATAAGGAATAACAATATTATCTAATTGGAACTGATGGGTGATTAAAAAAAAAAACCACATTATTTTTAAAGAAAGTCCTAGTTTTTTCAGATTTCCCTAGTTTTTAACCCAACATCCTTTTTCTGTTCAAGGATTTATCCAAGATCCCACGTCATCTTTAGTTATCATATCTCCTAGGCTCCTCTTAGCTGTGACAATTTCTCAGACCTCCTTTGTTTTTGACGACTTTGACAGGTGTGAGGAGTCCTGCTCAGGTATATTGCATGATGCTCCTTCTTTGGAAAGCATCTGATGTTGTTCTCATGATGAGACAAAAAGCATGGGATAAAGTTGGCACAATCAAGCTGAGGAAGCAAAATCAACTCTGTACATCATAGAGACACACACACGTAGACTTTACACCTTCCAAAGTGTCTACCTCTGGTCCTCGACAGCAATAATGTGATTTGCTGGATGGATGTACAGAGTGATGGAGGAAAAAACATGTTCTCACCTGCCACATCCTATTTTCATGTAATTTCATGATAGTATTGTGCTAAGTCTCTCAAAGGACACTCAACCACTTTTTAATCACGCCACAATAAAATTCATATGGACAATATGAATATGTCTTTTCACTCTTGTTTTGAGTGCATGTCATGGGCTTAAATTGGTCACAATTATTTTCAGACTTGCCATACTAGTGAAAACTTAAGATTTGAAAAAACTCTTCTCAACATACTAAGCCCCCAAGACAACTCCACATATTTGTACCTACCAAGAATAGTTCTTGATGTTCAAAATGGTCAGATATTTTATAATATGAAGTGCTCATCATAAACAGAATAAAAGATGAGTTGCAGTGGTTAGCCTAGAGAAAAAAAGACTATGGCTGACTTCATTACAATCTTCTAGGATTGTGGAAGAGTGAAAAAAGTCACTCAGACTGATGTCACAAACAAGCTGTGTGACCATGGGCAAGTTACTTGATTTCTCTGTGCTTCAGTTTTCTATCTCTAAGGTGAATATAATTAATGCTTATCTGGCAGGCCCATGGTATGTTTACAGGGAGATACAGTATGTCACGTGCTTAGCACAGTTGTTGGCACAGACTGGTTATTAAAGAAAATTTAGTTTCCATCTCACCTACTACATGATCTACTTATAAAAATTAGATGACTTCCTATTTTTTATGAGTCTTTGCAGCTTAGAAGGCTTATTCTCACTGTTTCAGGTGATAAAACAATTGTTGCCCTCACCCTTCTTGGCAGGGAGGTGATGGACTTACATGACATCCATTTGCTGCTCCGGAGCCAAGTCTGAACTTCAATGAAAAGGGAGAAAACACCACCTGGGTTGGCTTCACGCTGGCAGGTGCCACTGAAAATCCCCCCCCCACCATGTGTTGGGTTTGCCGGGTCGGGCCTCCCAGATCCACTTCCCAGTGCTTGGTGCTCAGCCTCTAGGAGTCTCAGCCGCTCTGAGGTACCTAATGGTCCACGGACCCATTGCAGCCCCGTTTGCCAGGTGGCAGAAACTGTGGTTCATTCTGTCTTTCTGTCTTCTCTCCTTCTGGGGAACCCTTGGGAAGCTGGGGACTCTACTCCTTGGACCCTCCCACAGACTTCCCTACAGATCCCTGCTCCTCAGCCTCTACCCAGTCCATGTCAACGTCTGCTCCTCAAACCCCTGCTTCACGGACCCCTACCCATTCCTTACCTACATTGCGTTAACTTGATCCATGACTCTCCCTGGGGTTCTGGGTCCTTCTTCTGAATTTCGCTGTCTAGGACCGAGAAAGCACCATTACTCTAACCATTTTTATTTTGTATTTTGGGAATCCCAATATCCATTTCTCATTCATGACAGTCAGTAGGGGCTTGGTCTTGGCGGTTGAATTTCTTATTTTATCTAACATTTGTTGAGTGCTTACTGTGGGTCGGGTGCTTTGCTATGCCCTCATGTGTGGATTCACTTATGGGGGATTCTCTCTGCAATCCTCTGACGCTGGTGCTATTACGATGTTGCAAATGAAGATGCAAATGAAGAAGACAGGGCTTGGGGAGGCTCAGTAGTTTATTGTGGTAATCCAAATCACAACAGGTAACTCTCAGAGCCTGGGAGTCACACCCCGGGAAGCTGGCCCAACCCCAGGCTCTCCCTGCTACATTAGCTGTCTTCCTATTATTCTAAAGCAGATGGCCTGGGACACAAATGTAAATTACCTTTAATGAGAGGAGAAAAGAGCAGGACCAGATGAGCAGTATTAAGGGTCAGACACCCTGGAGGGGCATAAAGCCAGGTACGGAGGTCTGTTAGAGATCATGTTCCAAGAGGACCAAGAATAGGGGAGACTGATGGAGCACAAGGTGGATATGGCAGGATGGTGCAGGTTGTAGGCTGAGAACAAGACAGAAGGCCAGGAGCTCCCTGCTCCTGGCTATTGGCCGCCAGGGTCAGGGAGAGGCCACTTGGCGTGCAGGTGCTGGTAGGAGCCTGGGATGGGGAGCGATAAGTCTGGTGTTAGCAGCTCTCCCTTACAGTGAAATTAGCTGCTTCCTACTGTGCTTGTCCTTGCAAACCTGTCCTGTAGGTTCCAGGAAGAAGAGAAGGTCCTGGAATACACACACACACACACACACACACACAGATGAGCATCTCCTCCAGCAAGGGGGGAGGGGTCCTGACTTCTCTGACCTAAAGCTTTTCCTCTGCAACCTTGTCCTCCTACAGCTCCCTCCCAGCTGCAGGGCTGAGCAGTGCGAACCAGTCCTTGCGAAACCAGCCATCCTCTGACACAAACCTCTTCCATTTATTTTCAGAATTTATGCACTTTAAAATAGCCTTCTTGGTAGGTGCCCAAACCCAGCAGATCCGAAAAATGCCTACCAGGCTAAAAAACCTGAAGGACACCGGATTCTCTGCCCAGACTCAGTGCCGCACACCCACCTCCCACAGGCTGCTCCCAAAATTTTCCCCAATAACTCCAATTCTAGAGAACACTCCATAGAAAGCTGGTAGGAAGGAAGAGTCCTAGGGGCCTGGCAGGAAAGAAAGCTCCATTTTCATCCTCTAGACGCTGACACGGACCAGGTGCTCATGGGTTGGGCTCACAAGGAATTTGGATTCACAGTGTGATTTGGAGACAGGACGGGATTAGAACCATGAAGGAGGCAAGATGGCAGCCTGCAGTCCATTTTTGTGGGCCTTTGCTCCGTTCCTTGTCCGCACTGGCCCCTTGGAAGCTTCGAGGGAGTAGTGGAGGCCGCGGCACAGGACTTACTTCAGGGGAGGTGTCACTGCCGAAGGTGGGGCTGCCTGGGCTAGCTGCCTTAGCAAGGAGTGCAACGCTAAGGGGCACGGAAGCCTCAGCCTCTGTCCAGTGCCTCGCTGAACAGAGCGTGGTCTCCACCTTCAGCGAGAGGCCAGAACACAAGGTATTCTGGGCGCACACAGAGGGGAACCTAAGACCTTCGGAGCACGCGATCTTGGGACTGGGACTAGAAGACCAGGGGCTAGGAGTCAAGTATGGAGCGTGACAAACCGGGAAAGCACGAAGCACACAGAGGGAAGGGCACATGCAGGTTTCCCAGAGGCATGACAGAGCCAGCTGCGAATGGAACACCAAGTGCCTTCAATGGGAACGGTGTGGAAAATGCCATGGCGCAGTGGGCACCCAGGGGCCGGGAAGCACAGTGGGTCCAGGTGCTGGCGAGGACTTGAGAGTTTGGGCACTGAGGGGGCAAGGGTTGTCCCCTGCAGCTAGATGGGTGACTTGAGAGAGTAGATGCTCATCCGCATTTGTGGCTCAGTAAGTGGTGAGCACCGGGAGATTCAAGCAGGGATAAGACCTGACAAGTTCCACATTTTAGAATCACCACAGCGCTGCAGCCCAGAGAACGGACTTCAGGGCAGTGAAGTTGAGGCCGCAGCGGGGAAATGAGAGACCCTCACCACAGGTGGAAATGAGGGGACATAAAATCCACAGGATTTGATGATAGGGCTGTGGGCGGTGGTGGAAACAAGGATGCCCAGAAGGGCATCAGGTGCAACATCGGTTGGCTTGAGCCCCAGGCAAAGTTCGGACCACAGCCCCCAGGCAGAACCCACCCCGCAGCCTTGTGGTTTGGTCCTCCCAGCTGCAAAATGGAGACACTGCTCTTCATCTTGCAGGGAGAGAGGGCTGAGATTATGCAAAGCATACAGAGCCTGACTTGCAGCGTCTCAGTGTGAAGCCTCTGGCTCACTTGAGCTGGACTCTGAAGTACCGCGAGAGATGGGGTCAGGGGAGGACAGCCAGGTGGTGGGACTGCAGAGCGCAAGCTGTCTGTAGGAAAGCAGAGGAGCCGTGAGTCATTCAGCTTGACTGAAGTGTGGGCAAGTGTACAAGAGCCCGAGCTTGCAATGGGAGAGAACAAGGAGGGTCTGAGGTGCCCTCTGCACTTCCCCCGCTCCCCCACTGCGGTGGTCCCTTATGTGGTGCCACTTCCCACCTTTTGCCTTGCAGTCCAGGTTCTTTCTACACCCCCGCGGGGGTTTGCACAGAGCATGGACCTAAGTCAGCCGCCGCTGAAGGTCTGGGGCAGGGGCATGAGTAGAGGGGCACTGTGCATTATGTGTGCAGCCCACAAAGGTGTGGGGAGAGGGTCGCCCTGCAGCCTAAGCAGTGTATCCCCCTTGCCCAGACAAGACCCCTGGGACTCTCCACCACCTACAAACACAGGCCAAGCTCACGTTCAAGTTCTATGGAGCTCACACTCGCTGCTGCCCTCCCCTGTCTGCCCTCAGTCAGCCTCACACCACCTCTGAGACCCACAGTGTGTGGACATCAGGCTTCCTCTCCTTTCCTCCAGAGTACCCCGATTGACAGAGGCAAAGACACTAAGACCCCAGGATCCATGTCTGCAGCAGAAGACCAGCCACACAAGCATACTATTTCCTTGAGGGCTAATGCTTCCTTTAAAAAATTCACTCCAATTTTGCCTTCCATTGCATAACATTTATGCTTATTTTACTTTTAAAAATACCTTTAATCTCTACTTATATAGCTTATCTTACCCAAATACTTAAGTAAAATGAACGCCCTTGGAAGATGCACCCCACGCATTCTATGCCTTGGAGCTCACCTTGACCCCATTCAGGAGGCTGCCTATATACTTCAGCTCTGTCCTTGTGCCAAGTTTTTTTCCCGCTTGGGGTGCCTTCCCTTGTGGTAGAAAAAACACAACTTTCATTTGCATTTCCATATACTTTGTGATATCGCCATCATCCTATTTCATCAGGTTAGGAAGTAGTTTTGATGGTCGGTTCGCCAGCCCTTAGAGTGCTGTGATGGCAAAAGCAAACCAAAGGGTTGATCCCGTTCGCCCCTTGGAGGCGAGTGCACCTACTGGACACGGGGGGGCGCTCTGTGCAAAAAGGAGGTCTGTGAACCGCGGGGAAAGTCGGATGCGCACGGCCCTTGAATTCCCTAGGACCACGGCGGCCCTAACAGGGTGGCGTGAGTGAGGCGCCCCCAACCGCTTTCACTCGCGGCCTGCAGAGTGTGTTCACACGAGGCAGCTGGGTCTTCCCTATAATCCTAATTAAACGTGCCTTTGCTGCCAGACGCCTCCCAAAACCAAAGCTCAGAGGAAGAGAAACCTTTAAAGGGCATGAGGAGCAGTACCTGATAGAGATGCTGTCCCCATTCCAGGGGCCACCTGGGGCTTTCTGGCAATTTCACAACTTCCAGACCATCCCTGCTTGGAAGAATTGTCTGCCCCCCAATCCCGCCCCCCTCTTTTGCCCTTTCCTCACAGGAGTTTCCCAAATATAGGATCTCAAGGCCTCAGGACAGCCCTCTCTTGGCCCCCAACACGGAGGAAGCCTGTGGCAGACAGCGGCAGATAAAGAGCTTTTGTTTCTCCTCAAGGTCTGGGCTTTGACCTTGATGGGATTTATTGACTCTGGTTATCCAAACATGGATTTCTAGACTATAGGATTTTTCTGAGTGGACCACCCCTGTTCCTGCCTCTATTTTTAAAGCACCAAGTTTCTGAGGGCTCCCACCCAGGGCTGGGCGCTGCGATCCTTTCTGTCCCTTCTATTTACCTGCCCGGGCAGCTGTAGGAGACAAGGAGCGGAATCCCTGCCTACAAGCAGTCCCCAGAGACTCAGGAGCACAGAAGAGCTGTTTTAGCTAGAGCCTATAAACGCTGGGAATTCTTGCACAGGAAAGAAGAAATACATCAATGTATTAAGGGCTAAAGACCAAACTTCTCCGGAAAAACAAAATGTGGTGTTCAAATTATCGAAGCTAGGTTCCGTAATCATAGAGGGAACTCAGTGCCTTAAAGCAATTAACTGGGTGCCTGCTGGGCTTCGTGCTGGCATCAATCCTAGGTCACATTCATTACTAATGGCCACATTCTCCTTTCCGGCTGACCCCAGCCACTCGCCTCTGTTCTCATCTCCAACTTTTCTTGTTGCATCCACACTATATTATCACTCATACATGGGTAAGGTGGGGAGACTCGCAGGCTCCCAAGACATACGCATTTCTTGCTCAAACCATTAAAATATTCTTCTAACCCACCTTCCTGGCTCTAATTTTGTCCCTCTAACCCCCCACACAACTGCTGCTCCCGATATCTAAAATGTAAAATTGACACTGCCCGATGCTGGCCGCTCCAAATGTCCTCATCGTCCCATGCAAAGTCTCAAGAATAGAGCTCCGCCTCTTCCTCCTGTTGATAAATCTACCACCGAAAAAGTACAGCAGACCAGCTCTTCCTCCATAAACCCAGGTTCCTAATATCGTATGGGCCTGTCTCAATGTTTCCCTTCGATTAGGTCTTCCAAAAGAGGTAAGATACAAGTCAGAAAATAAATAAAAATTAGGAAATAGCTCGCAAAACTACATCCAGGTTAGAAGCCTCATCAAAATGGTAAGGGCCAGTCAGAGAGTAAGTGAAGGGAGGGTGGTGTGTCTCAGAGAACTACCCAGAAAACACCTCCATACGCACAGCTGTTCCAAGGCAGCTCTAGGTCTTACTTCTAAGGAAAGAAATTGATGATGCATAGCAAACTATTAATTTCTGTTAAATACCAACTAGTTAATTAAAATATTTTCAATTTCAGGACAATCCCAAGAAGAATGTACTTATAAACAGCACTGATACTTAGCCAACCAAACGTGTCCATTGCAACATTTGAATTTAATGGGACTGGTTGCTTTATATTAATTAACTGCAGATTGATTGCTGCCTGTATTTGTTGAGATTTCACACAGGTGGTTATTGAATAATGGGAGAGCTGTTAAAACTCATGCCATGATTTCTCTTAGAGCAAGGTGATATTACACAGGAAATGAACAATTGTGCTAAAGAAGAGTGAAATGTAATAAAGAAAATGGGGTTTGGCTATATGGGGAGGCCTGGTCAAATCACTGCCTGGAGCTGTCACAACACGGGTCGTTGGTGAGTGACCAAAATGGGTTATATCTTGTCTTCATGGACACTGTGGGCCCTCAGGTCTAGGCGGGGCAGGTGAGATCAGAAATAGGGTAATGACAAGTCATTAGGCCAGCACCCAACATGACTGTCATTTATCCTGTGAGCCAAAAGTAGTGAATAGTTCCAGTCTCCCACCTAGGTGTGGTGGAACATGGTGTGACTACAGCCAAGGTCACAGACTCAAGACGGGATATGCAAGAAGGAGTAGGTTCAAGACCAGGCTCCGCAACAGAAAAGCCGAGTGACATTGGGCACACCTTTCATCTTCATTATTCCCCAGCTTTTATTTTATAAATGGGGACAAAAAATGGGTTCTCAGATAGCCAAGCTATTATAGTGCATGCAATATGCTTTGTGGATTCAGCTTGTTCCTAAGGGCCAGGTGGGTTGGTTCCAAGCTACAGGCCCTGACTGCTGCCCGTCTAGACCTCGCCTGCCTCCTGCATGTTCAGTGCCTTCCACATAGCACTAGAGGGAAAGCATCTGTAGCAGGGTCAACAGCAAATTGGGATTTGTCAAAACTGCTTCATTCTGAAATTTCCTGTGTGATATGAACCCTTTTCATTCACCCACAAGGCTTGGTTCTGTCATTCCCCTGACTCCAAGCTGGACCCTTCTGGTTTCTGATCCACCTCATCCCTGACTTCAGGTTTCTGGCTCTCTCCTCAGAATGGCTGACACAGCCCTAATTCAGTTCTGTTCTTGGATGAGGACCTAATTCCAGTGCTCAGTCCCCTACTGATAACCCAGACGGGCCCTGGGTTCTGTTTCTGTTAAGTCCCATCACAAAGGTTGGACAGATCATGGAAGTCTCAGGCTGAACTCCTCCCTGCTGCTGGAGAAGGAGCTCCACGTTGTCCCTTGCTGAGACTGATCCCAACAGACTTCAGAAGAACAGGTGGTGGTGGGGAAAGGGACCATAACATGGTTGGGGGGCATAAGTGGGAAGCTTCCTGGGTCCTGCAGAGCCACATGACTGCCCACACCTCCAGATCTTATGTGCCGGGCTGCAATGTGGGAGGGTAACCCTCATTTCCTGACCCAGATTCTGTAGCCAAGAGTATCTATTCACGTGGCCAATTAAAGGCTCAGAAAATGACATCCATCTTCACCCAGTGGTGGGTGTCTGTCTGAGCCCCACAGCCAAGGTCTGAGCTTTCCGAATCATGTCACGTTGCCTGTGTCTTCATCTCCCCACCAATCCCTGGGACTCTGCTCCTCCACTCCTGGAGAAATGTGAATTTTCATTAGACAGGAAAGGCTTGAGTCGTCAACTGTGAAATTGCTTCCTAAACACCTCCATTTCCTAGTCATAGGCAGTATTTAATTTACTTTTAATATTAAGGATTTTTTTAAGTGCCACAAAGCTAAAAAAGAGTTTATGTCAATGCTTATTTGGAATGTATTTTTGAAAAATTACCTTGAGAATCTGAGCCATTCCTTTCCAGACAGCTGAGGGCTCCTTTGATGCTGAGCGGTTTGCTATAAATTAAAGCAGCATCATATTCCGTGTTTAGGTGATTCTCTAGTTATTTGATGTTTGCATTTGCTTGTGGATTTTAAGATCCTTATAAAGAAGGGGAAGAGAACTCCTTTTAGGAACACCTGTGAGCTGGCTGTGGCCCTTCGTTAATCCTAATCACAACATGCAGAGGGGGTTTTATTGTCCCTATTTCCAGATAAATGAGGCTCATAAAGCTGAAGAAATCTCCCCTGCTCACAGAGGGGAACACAGACTCAACCCAGTGCTGTTTGACACTTGCTTTATTTCTTTGGCTTAAAACTCTGTGCCTAAAACACTTTGTTGCTTGCTAAATGTTGATGAAATGACTAATGGCAAGGTTTTCCCATTCTTGGCCACTTCTGTGCGGCACCCCATAAACATCCCCATTCACAGAGATTTTAGGAGCATGATTCTGTGGATTAAGGTGGTTTGCCACAGCCTCCCCACAACAGGAAAAACTGGGCTCTTAATGGGGACTCTGGGGTACAAAAGGGCCCCAAGCACTTGGTAAATCCTCAAGGAAAGAATCAATGGTTTTTCCATTCAACTTGCCATCTTTGAAATCTCTAGCCATTGGGGATCATGTGTAGTAACTGGGGAATTCTCTTTGCACTGAATTAAAAGGAAAATCACCCTGTGATCAGGAGTTATGTTGATAATTAAACTTGACTGTTGCCTGTTTCTTACTTGGAAGCTTTGCTGGAGTTGTTACTTGGGTAGAGGGGAGCCAGATGCCTCATCCGAATCTCAAAGAAATTAATGAGATCCATGCTGGGCAGTGAGATTGAATCAGGGTCAAGGTGAGGATTAGGGCCAGGTCCAGTTTATACCCTTGGCCATGCTTTCCTGTCATGTATCTGTTAAGGCTAGATTTGCTAATATTGTGTAATTCTAATTAATGCTTGTGTTTGTACAACATGTCAGCAGTGAACAAACATGAACTTCCCTCAAAAGTGTATATTATAAGCAATATATATGGATGAATTAGTCCATCTGAATTCATACATCTTCATTGGTTTAGACATGGGGCACTGTACTAGAGACTGAGTGGGAGAATGGGAGAGAGACACGTATCATGTAGGGTTTACCCAAAGGTGGCCCAGAGTACCAGTGGGAGATAAGAAGTGGTCTCCATGAACAAACACCAGATGGGCAAATCTCCATATCTGCACACCAACACTCACACTCTCAACATCACTGGACACCCCACAGGCTTTTGGAGATAATGGGAGCAGGAAGTGATAGAAAAGGCAGTTGGGAGAAATGGAAAAGGCTTACGGAAGCTGGGATTACCTGAGTTCCAAGCTTCACTATTTCTCTCCTGGGACTGCTGCCCCATCCTCACCCCAAGTCCCCGGCTGCACATGAACTGGAGTCATCTCAGCCTTTTCTGCACAAAGGCAATAAAGTCCGAGTCCCACAGTATGCCTTGAAGGCTGCGACTGTTCCTCACCCATGGCATCTTATCTCAGCACCCCCCCCCCCGGTCTCTTAGGCATCCATCTTCCCCGTCACTCACCCTCCACAGGTAGCACAGCAGATCTCTCCTGGAACTCCTTCCCTGTCCATCTCATCCTTGGGTGTGTGCTCAGTCTCTTTCCCTGTGAAGCCTTCATGCTCACCACCAGAGCGAGAACTCTCTCCTCTGTACCCTCTACTTGCCATGCTGTGCTATCATCATCAAGCTGCCTTCTTGGAGGATAAGCTTCTTGAAGGCAGGTCTTAGCCATTGTTTTATTTCCAGTGCTTATTCCAGAGTCCAGCCCATAGCAAGTGCTCCGTAAGTGCTTGCTGAGTTGAACAAAATGAAAAAAAGTACATGAATAGACATATGACGGCCCTGGAACTTCAGAGAAAAGGTAAATTACTGTGACAGAATGTTCTCAGAAAGGGTTTTGTAAGGCAATGAGAATTCACTTACCATATATTGAGTGCCTATTGTGTACCAGGCTTTATGTCAGGTGTTTTGTTTAAAATATGACTTTAAAAATGGTTCTTGAAGAAGACTTCACAGTCTCGTGGAACAAAGACATGGACCAGGTCATTAAAGTGCAGTGTGATAAGTACTCAAAAAGTCACTATTTAAATTTGGAGATTTTAGGTCAAATAAACATAGAAAAGCCATTGGAATTGAGGAGTTATACTTCCTGTATATAAATCCAACCTACTGTGATTAAAATTTCTTTGGTTCCTTGGGATTAGCGATCACTTCAACCCCCTGGACACTATTCATTAACTGGGGGGGGGGGGCACCATTATTGCTCATAACTAATATATAAGATCTGTGTAATTGTAATATTCATTTCATCTGTGTAGCTGACCTGAAGGAGAATCCAACCAGCCTCCATGTGTTAGGGCCTGCTTAGCCTGAAGGCTGGCAGAACAGGCTCTGAAACTTCCTGGCGACTTAGGCCTCTGCCTATCTAAGACCCCGTGGTGATTGATGCCTTTACAAGGCCTGTGTTAACCAAATGGAGGCAGATAGGTCAAGGAACCATCTGTGCATCTTGCTTCCTTGCCCCAGTACCGGAAATGTGTGAGTAGTCCAGGAATTGGGGAGGGGGCTAACAGTGTTATCTCACCCTAGCAGGAAAATTACTGTGTAACTCTTGCTTGCTGTTTAAAACGTATATAAACCCCTAGACCCTTGCATTTGGGGTCCTTGCTGAAACCCGCTGTGCCGGGCAGATGCTTGGACCCTAGCTAGCTGGAAATAAACCTCACGGTGTGATTTGCATTATCCTGAGTGTCCTCGGTTTCTCTTTGGGGAGGCGGTCGACATCGGACTTTAACACATGCAGGAATATCTAGTACAGCTTGGGTTCCTCCCAGGCTCTCAGGGGCAGGTGCACAAGCTCAGAAGATGCCAAGGGCTCACTCAGAGAAGACAGAACAAGAAAGGTCAGTGAGTCCATCTGTTTCCATTTGGTATTGTTTCTTCCCCACTCACTCCCTGAAATACACTCATTCAATGAATCCACTCTCCCACTCCAAACTTCCTTAACTATTTTCCAAATCTGGGCTAAAGAATTCAAACTTAACCCTGTCTGTGTAGAAAGTCCCAGAAAGTTTTTGAGCAAGGATCTGATATGATAAAGTAGTCTTTTGGGAAGAGAATCCGTTATCGGTGCATAGTTGGGAAACTCTTACAAGAGTTTAGTTGAGCACAGCGGTAAGAAACCAGACTACAGTAATGTAAAGTAGCAGGGTAGAGATGGTATTTATTCTTGCTTTGTATTAAATCCTTGACTAGTAACCCATGGACTGCCTTTTGGACATTATAAATTAGACTGGGTTCTCTTTTTGTTAATTACCTCTCCTATTATAATTGCTCATTTGTCTCTACCACTAGTATCTAATCCTTTAAGGCCAAGCACTGGTCTTTTTTGTTTATTAGTGGCTCCCCAGAACCTAACGTTAATACCATAGATGTTCAGTACATATTTGTTGGTGGATCCCTGAGTATGTAGGGGTATGAAGAGAGTCCTGGGAAATGTCCCTTTTGGAAATCAAAACTAAACTGAGAGCCCTAAATTTATAGATGCTCAAAGCCCATCAAACCCCTATTTTCGTCAGCAAGCTTTAAGCTAGGCACTCATTAAACCAAAAAGCAAAGGACAAGTCAGGCAAATTTGGCTTTTGCTGTTTTAATTTTCTCTTCAGTGATTTTAGCCTCAGGGCCGTCAAACATCACAAAGTTTGACAACTTGTCTCCCTGCCTATTTTGGATGTTAATTATATCTTTGTTTCTAATCACTTCAGAGTTCCCGTGAGGGCAGTTGCCAGGATTCTGGCAAGGGGTCCAAAGTGCAGGCTGGTGATCAATGCAATCACCACACTTCATTTCCTGCTTGAACCCTTAAGCACTTCAACAATTTCCCAAACACCCAAAGTCTCCTTACCACAAAAAAATGAAAGAAGAGAAAAAGAAAAAAAAAGAAGACACTTGACCCACGTTGGTGTTATAGCTAAGTCTCTTGAGAGATCTAAGAAAGCAGCAATTTTTTAAATACTAGCTTCATCAATTAATTTTTCTCAAGACTGGCTGTGGAAGCAAATGTCCGAGGAATCATGTCCTGCATGATAAATATAATAACAGCCAGCTGTTATTGGTTCCCTGCTCTTGGATGGCTAATTTATAAGCCTTCTACACACTCAATCATGAAAACTCTCAGTTAGGAACTATTATTACCCTCCTTTCACAAGTAAAAAAATGAAGGTTCGAAAAGATTAAATAATTGGTCTAGCAGTGTCCCAGCTTGTAAGAGGTGACTCTGGGGTTTGAATTTAAGTAGCTGACTCCAAGAAACCCCTCCCTCCTGCGCCTCTGGGAAGCGCCCCAGGCCACATATTTAAATGGTCAAAATATGCAAACTTCCCTGGATGAAGTGGTTTTTTTTTTATACCTAATTAACTGCTGGAAACACCCACCCTAAGGAAGTCTCATTTATTCAAACACAGGTAGAGAAAGGTTCTTTCACACCCCCCCTACTTCCTGGCTGGGCTGGCAGGCACCCTCTGAAAAGAACCTGGTAGGGGTCAGAAGCATCACCTCCTCCAGAGTAGCAATGTCCCAGAGGGTAAGCTCCTGGGCACAGGCCTCAACCAGAGCGCCGCTTCAGAAGCTATAATATCAGCGGTTAAGGCCCAGATTTAAACTGCTAGACACCCAGGTTTATCCCATGGACTTGACAGGTCATTGCCCTGCAAAAAAGCCTTCAGTGGCTCCCAACTACCCATTAAAATGCCCATTTTCTTTTTATTTAAAAAATGCAATATAACACACACTAGAAATTTCATGAGACATGCATGTCCAGGTTATAAAATAATTACAGAACCACCATCCTTGTCACTCTGTGCCATCAAGCCGTGGGGCATTGTGTTTAGGAGGCAATTACTAACATCTGCTGACATCACAGAAAGAGATCATCAGGCTTTATGACCCTCCTTGTACAAGTGCCTAACCCACTGACAACTGGAGACTGATTGCATACTTAATCACATGAAGGAAATTGTTTTACGTATAATTGCATTGCGCTTGTATTAAACTAAAAAATCTTTATTTATTGAAGTGCATTCCTTTTTTTTTTTTTTTTTTT
>PITA01005685.1:49684-107914 GCA_004023965.1 Spilogale gracilis | reverse complement strand
CTAGCAATTCAAAAAAAGGAATTAAAAAATGAACTGCTAAAAAAAGAAATAACGAAAAAATTACATCAGTGCTCCCTAAGAGTTGTTTTTGTTTTTTTTTTTTAGATTTTATTTATTTATTTGACAGAGAGAGAGATCACAAGTAGGCAGAGAGGCAGGCAGAGAGAGAGGAAGCAGGCTCCCTGCAGAGCAGAGAGCCAGATGCGGGCCTGGACCCCAGGACCCTGAGACCAAGACCTGAGCCAAAAGCAGAAGCTTTAACCCACTGAGCCACCCAGGCGCCCTCCCTAAGAGTTTTTAACTAAGAAATGAAATGAATAGATGTGGGTGCCTGGGTGGCTAAGTCGTTAAGCATCTTGACGCTTCTCCCTCTCTCACTCCCCCTGCTTGTGTTCCCTGTCTAGCTGTGTTTCTGTCAAATAAATACAAATCTTAAAAAAAAAAAAAAGAAATGAATAGATGCTATTTTATCAAAGATATTAGTTGGGGCTGCATGCATTTTGTTCTGAAATAGATTTTTTTAAAAGATTTTATTTATTTATTTGACAGAAACACAGCTACAGAGGGAACACAAGCAGGAAGAATGAGAGAGGGAGGAGCAGGCTTCCCACCAAGCAGGCAGCCCAATGCAGGGCTCGATCCTGGGATTCCGGGACCATGACCCGAGCCCAAGGCAGTCGCTTAACCAACTGAGCCACCCAGGCGCCCCTGAAATAGATTTTTTTAAATAAGATTTTTTATTTATTCATGAGAGATAGAGAGAGGCAGAGACACAGAGAGAAGCAGGCTGCCCAAGGAGCAGGAGGATGTGGGACTCCATTCCAGGACCCCTTCAAGATCATGACCTGAGTAGAAGGCAGATGCCCAATCATCTGAGCTGCCCAGGCACCCTGAAATAGATTTTTCTTCCTTGGGTGAGTGGAGCTGGATATTTGGAAAACACTAAATGTAAAAATTATGAATAAGTGATTATTACTGTTAAAAAAAGTCAAAAGATAGTAGAAAGGATAACCAATGTGCTTTAAAATTTTGAGGTTTCCTTTAATATACAAAAAGAAACTTTTACATAAATGAAATAAAAATCCACACCTGAGATTCAAGTTTTTCGTTGTTAAAAATATTTTAAGTAAGAATGCACGTTATAACCTTCACATACATATATAAGTTTAACGACTTAGAAATTATATGAATATATAACATATACACACACATTTTCCCCCCTTTCAAAACAAAACACTTGGATAAACGAGAAAAACGTTACCAAGAGAGTTAAACTAGCTGGGCTCCCCCTAGGTGCCCAGCAGCTTTCAGATGGTCACCAGCTAAGGACAAAGATGTACTGAACAGGTAGGTTGTCTATGCCCAGTGGGCTCTGTGCTCTAAAATTAGCAAAAGCAATTATTCTCCCTCTGCCAGCGGGAAGTCGCCAGTCTAATTCACGAGCACTTACCCACATAAGAGCCCAAGGGGGTGGGTGGAAGAATTAAAACCAGGACGTGTGTTATCTGGCACGACTTGGGACAGAAACGACGCTGCCCTGCTCCCAGGCCCGCACGAGTGCTGGACCAGCAGCCTCTTAGGATTCCCAAAAATAGTGCACCCCCCATGCCCGGGGCTGGGGCAGGGGACAGGGGACCCCACACCCGGCCCAGACACCTCGCGGGGGGGACCTGGGGTCCCCAACCGCTCAACCCTCGGGGGAGCGGCCTGGATCCCCGCAAGGCCCGGCAGGCACCGACCCCGGCGTTGGGGGCTGAACTGCTGCGACCCTCCACTGGCGAAGGTGCTGCACTGAGAAGGGGAGGAGGAGGGAGTTCTTTCCTCTTGGGAGCGGGGGTTCGGGGAAGTTTCCGAGCGCGTGTTGGCGAGGTTACCTCAAATTCTCCACAAGAAACCACTTTTCCCCCCCGCAGGAGGCATCCAGGCTCCACAGGATTCCTAGAGACGAGCTCCTTGGCAACGGTTGCTAGGGCGTGGTATTACGTCACTTCCGGTGGGTGGGCCGGGGCGTTTCGGCGCGGCCCTCGGGGGCGCGCGCTGGGGCCGAGGTCCCTGGCTGGGAAGAGTGAGTGAGGTTCCCGGCCCGCGTGCAAAGTGCGTTTACGGGTCCCGTGCCACGGTGAGGACTGGAGACCACTGTACTTCGTGATGTCAGCTGGCAAGGAAAATACGAGAAGAAAAAAAAAAAAAAGAAATTGCTCACGCCCTGAAAATTTAGTTGCCTGTTCAAACATCTTGGAAGAAACCAATTACAGATTTAGTATCAGTCTTAGAGCAAAATAAAACAAACAAAAAAAGGAAACAAATTCCTTATGAAGCATCTCCTATTTGTCTCGCCCTGTGCTGGCTGATGGCGATGCAAAGGAAGCCAGGAAATACTACAGGGCCCCTGTTCTCAAGGAGTATGGTCTAATGCGGACGGAGACAACTGAAAGGCAACTCCAATACTACCATAAAAGGGCCCAATAATGGATGAAGTCCAGACGAAGTGTCCCGTTTATTTGGGTCCGAAGGGCCTGTACTATCAGGAAAAGTTCCACCAGATAAAGTGATGTTTAAGGATCAGTGAAAATTAGCCACATGGGATATTTTTTTGAGCACAGGGAACAGAACATTGCAAGATAACTCCATTGCTGGCTGCCTTTTGACTATTGAACTATGAAACAGAGGCATCTTGGAGGAAAAGGGGGCACTTGGGAGGAAAATGAAGACCCATTCCAGTTCACAGATACTCCTGAGGAGTTGGAGGAGGCAACACTGAACACCTTGAAAAGTTAAATAATTTAAATAGCTTTGGGAGGAACAATAAAAGATTCATATAGGACTGCATAATGTATTGGGAGATTCAATGCGGCACCAGGATTTGAAACTTGGGTCTGCCATCTTGCAGCCTTACCTCTCTGAGCTTTCCTGATCTCCTCTATAAAGTGTGGCTATAATAATACTTTCCTCAAAAGGTTGATGTGAGGATTAAGAGTGTCAAATAGGTAAAATCATTAGACAGTGCCTGACACGGAAGAGTTAAGGACATTTTACCTTTTTATCCCTACTTCTTTTTTTTTTTTTTTTAATATTTTATTTATTTATTTGACAGAGAGAAACACAGCTAGAGAGGGAACACAAGCAGGGGGAGGGAGAGAGGGAGAAGCAGGCTTCCTGACGAGCAGGGAGCCCGATGTGGGGCTCGATCCCGGGACTCCAGGATCATGACCTGAACCGAAGGCAGTTGCTTAACCAACTGAGCCACCCAGGCGCCCCTTATCCCTACTTCTTAAAAAACAAGATTGTTAGATTTGCTCCTTCTACAGAGTCCACAGATGTAGGCTATAGAAAGATAAGAGTGGTTTATTGGGTAGTTTTTAGTTCCTCCTCTGCCTGTTACGGCTATTATAGAAACACTATAATTTTCAGTTATGAGAATGCAATCCTGTGTAAATTGGAGTAAGCAATAGAATCCACTCTTTGCACTCTAATTTGAATGGATTTTATGTTTAATGTGGTGGCTCTGGAACACAAGGAAGAATCTGAGGCCAGTCAGCATGTTTCTTGGGATCCATCTACTGAGAAGCTTACACTCCAACTTGAACCAAAAAAGAGAGACATAGAGAAGCTCATATTAAAGTGTCTATGTATAGGGCCCAGATACAGGCCAAAGGAAGACTTACCACCCCCTGATTCATTTAAGATAAAACCTTGAATGGATTCATGAAGAGTCCCAGAAGAACTTCTCAGCAACTATTCCAAAACACTGAAGGCTGATTACATCCCAAGTCAAGCCACCCACATGAAGCCTTTTTCCTCTTAGATGTTATGTTGAGTGTTCCTTGTAAACCCCCAGAGATGTCTCTTGGTTGAATTGTATTTGACATTTTTAATAGCTGAAGGGAAGTACAGTTATATGAGATAGTCTTTCTGAAAAATTCCCACCCCTACCCTGACTCTATTTTTTAAAAAAATTTCAACAAGGTATAATTCACATACATACAATTCACCCATCTAACGTATATAACTTACACTAATTCAAAAAGATATATGCATGCCTACGTTTATTGCAGCATTATTTACAACAGCCAAGGTATGGAAGCAACCAAAGTGTTCATTAATAAACGAACTGATAAAGCGTGCGCACACACACACGTACACGCACACACGCACAGAGAGAGAGAGAGAGAGAGAAATATCACACAGCCATGAAAAAGGATGAGATCTTGCCATTTGGGACAAAAAGGATGAACCTAAAGGGTATAGTGCTAAGTGAAATAAGTCAGACTCAAAAAGACAAATACAACATGATTTCACTCATAGGTAGAATCTAAAAAACAAACAAACAAAAAGCCAGATCATACCTATAAATACAGAGAACAATGTGGTGTTTGCCAGAGGGAAGGGGTTTTGGGGGAGGTTAGACAAAACAGTTGAAAGTGAGTAGGAGAAACAGGCTTCCAGCTAAGTAATGAATGTCATGAAAACAAAAGGCATAGCATGGAGAGAATAGTCAATGACATTGTAATAGTGATGTATGCTGACCAATGGTACCTGTGCTTGTGGTAAGCATAATATAACATATACAGATATTGAAACACTATGTTGTACACTTGAAAACAATGTAACAATGTGTGTCAAAATATTCAAATTTTAAAAAATTATAAAAAATAAAGTACACAATTTAATGACTTTTAGCACATTCACAAAATTGTGTGACTATCACTACTATCGAATCACAGAGTATCTTCATCATACCAAAAAGAAAGCCCATACTCTTTAGCCATCATCTGGTTCAAAAAAAAATTTTTTTAAGATTTTATTTATTTATTTGACAGAGAGAAGCACAGCGAGAGAGGGAACACAAGCAGAGGGACTGAGAGAGGGAGAAGCAGGCTTCCCACCAAGCAGGAAGCCTGATGCGGGGCTCGATCCTGGGTCTCCAGGATCATGACCTGAGCCGAAGGCAGTCGCTTAACCAACTGAGCCACCCAGGCGCCCCTGCTTTCCTTCTTTATGACTATACCTCTTCTGGACATTTCATATAAAAAGAATCATAAAGTATCTGTCTGGCTTCTTTCACTTAGCATAATGTTTTCAAAGTTCATCCATGTTGTTGCATTCCATTTTGTGGCAGAATAACAGTCCATGGTTCATCCATTCCTCAGCTGATGGACATTTGGACTGTTTCCACTTTTTGGATATACTGAACAATGTCCAAAGAACATCCGTGGGCATACCTCCACTGTCTTATGGATAAAGCATTTCCACTGGTTAAATCAGATGAACAGAAGCATGGGTAAATGGAAGGCGAGTGGCCATTCATTCTTGGGTTTGTCTTTTCCTTTGAATTCTTGTTAATTTTAGCCTCTTGTGTGCTCATGGTTGTAGACCACAGAACCGAAGATGTGGATTTGTTAGCAGTTTTTGGTTGTAACAACAAATTGTTGTTGAAACCTACTTGTCCCTTGCTACCAAAACACTAAAATACCCAATCTGCTTCTCACCTGAAGCCCTCAGATAAGAAGATGTTGTTGCATGGAAGTATGCTTTAAAAGTTCACCAGCCTCTAGTGGAGAAGAGGGTGGGGAGAGGTGTGGAGGAGGTGAGAGAAACTAGAAGCTTCCCCTTACAACTCCCTTATTTAACCTTGTAGATACTGCAAGGCTATCCACGGTTGTGAACTTCTGCTCTGGTTATTCAGAGGAAAAAAAAAATCACTCCTGGTCAAGTGTATTCTTCAAGACCCAGTTTAGTACAAAATTAAAATAAGGACGGGGTCATTATTTCATGCAATTGTGAAGTCCAAGGATATTCTACCTTCAGGTAAGGCTTGATCTAGGTCATCTTGATAGTCTTTCTCCCTCCATTTCACTGTCTCTTATCTCCACTTCCCTCGGAATGGGCTGCTAGTTGCAAGAGGTTTACATTCTCCCATCCTAGCAACCTCACTAAAACTAGAATCTATTCTTCAACAGTTCCAGCAAATTCCCAGGGCCGACCCCACTGGTGTCAAGTGTGTCAGGCTATTCTTAAATCAATTGCTACAACTCTGATAGGTGAGTCCGGGGAAGGCTGCTCCCAAAAAGGAAGAACTGGATTTTGTTACCAGAGGTAGAGATGCAGTGCAAACAAGAACAACAGATGTCTCCTCCAGGGGTCAGGGAAGGTGGTTAAATCTTAAAAGCTGGGTAGAAAAAAAACCAGAAGAGGAAGAAACGAGCCTGTACTTATCCTGGAGAGCACCCATATCAGTGCAAAGCTTCTCCCCAATTTCCTCCCAACAAACTGTCTTTCTTCACCGCAGGCATCCATCATGGGCCAAGTGAGGTCTTGAGATATCCGCAGACTCCCCAAGTCTCCACAAAAATCTGAGGATGCTATGAACATAATGCCTCCAGCCCCTTCTCATTTCAGAACTTCCAAACAAGAACTTTCCTGTGCAGAGTATAGGGAAGCCAAGCCAGTTTTTTGTTTTTGGTATTAAATTTAGACCTTTCATCCTGACCATGAGATATTTCTGGATTCTGCATGAGTATTCAGAGAATGCCAGTTTTCAAGATGCTATCCCATCTGGGACTACTCTGCACACTGCCCACTTTATCTCATTCTTTTAAAACTGGGAAAAATGACCCAGACACAGGAACAAATTTGGAAGTGGGTTATTCTGCTATTCATTAATTGTCACTTAATGCCACTGCCATCTAGGTTACTTGACGAGGAAGAAACTGAATTTAAACGGAAACCTGAATTGAGTTTCGCATGTGTCCTAAATTACCTTGTCTCTGGCAATTTAATCTTGTATGTTTGGTAGCAAAATGTGCTTTCCTAAAAGGTAAAAAGATAAATATGTGAAACGTTCAACTGGATGGATGAAATTGCAGAGGTCTTGTTAAATGCATGTGTGGTGCTACATTTTTAAAAGAGTTTTTTAATGGATTTCAGGAGATTATGGGCAATGTAGAGGGGTCAAAATAGTATGCAATTCATATGAATTCCTTGGGTACAAGTACGGATTAAAATGTAGGGTGCACCTAATTTCTACTGGGCTCAAATAATAATCGTGTCATCATATACTGAGTGCCTCCTGTATGTCAGGAACTCTGTTAAATACTTCACATATGTGTCAGAATTTACTAAAATATTAATTTATGTGTGTACGCCTTCCGTTTCTCCTCCTCTGGAAACAATCTGCCTTGCCTTAAGATTTGTAGGCTGAAATCAAAAGTCGTACCTCCTGCCTTTTGTAAAGGTCTGAAGTCTTTGGGAAAGATTATACTGGGTGTTCTCAAGGGAGAAGCAGAGAGACGAGTTCCTTCCAAAGTAAGGAGAGAGAAGAGAGATGCCAAAAAGAATGAGAAAGGATCATTGGTTGATCATTCTGGGGCAACTACTAAGAAGGGAAGATGAGGAAGCCACAGGGTGAATCCAGGTGTGGCCAAAACTCTTCGTCCTAGGCCTGACATGGAAGCATCGACAATACTGAATCTGAAAGGACTAGGCAGTCTGGGATGGTGGGTGATCAAGGAGTCACCAGAATGGGCCAGTGACAGGAGACTGCAAGTGACTCTCCGAAGTTCTGCCCCTGCAAAAGAGCTCAGGGACTTGGCAACCCCCCTGGGGATATGTGTGAGAAAGAAATGCCCAATAATGACAGGATGGGATCTCAGAGTTGGATTTCAGTTGATGATAAAATAATGCCCTTCCTCTTGTAAATCTGAGTGGTGGACTAAAATGGCTAATCTCTGTATATGTTGGCTTCCTAGCAGGATAAAGATGGCACAGTCTGTGCAGTTGGGGAGAGCTTAATAAAGGACCATTTATAAAAGTATGGGTAGGGCTGAGGAAAACTAACAAAAGGACCAGCAACAAAAGCAGGCATTGCTGCCCTAAGGCTGACGCTGCAAGAGAAGGGAACAGGCAGCAGAAACCCAACGGAGTAAGTAGTTGTATGGAGAAGGTTGCCTAATAGGACCCACTAGATGCAGCCAGTCTTGACCTCACTCTCCTTCAAGCCCTCTGACCTCCTGCCTGGCCTCTCACTGGTTAAACCCAATCGGATACCAAAGGGGGTAAGCACACCCATTGAGATCATCAGTGCAGACTGGGATCCTGGGACACAGAGTCAGGAAGAAAATGGCAGAGTGGGGATCTGGAAGGGCAGACTGAATTAATTACAAATTGAATTATATATTGAATTATACAGTCCAGGTGATGGGCAGAAAGGCCTGATGAGGTCAACGGAACCACCCTCATGTCTCCAAGCTCCCCTGGCTCCCTATCTGAAGTCCCAGGCATCACGTGGAGTTGGACCTAATTTCTTTTCAGCATTCTGCCCACAACCACATCATCTCATTTAATCTTCACAACAGGTCTGGAAGGACAGTATTGTTTTTTCTATTTTATAATTAAGGAAATTGAGGCCTGGAGAGTTACTAGAGGGCCCAAGTTCACATACCTAGTAGCTGGCTGAGTCAAGATTCAGACAGGGTCGGCCTGATCCCAAAGCCATTTTACCAACCTACTAAACTGGCTCGAAACTGGCTCAGCAGAGTCTGAAGGAAGGGCCATAAATCAGGCCACTGAAGCAGGAGGCTACGGGATTTTCTGTGTGGGAGGGCCAGTGTTAACATGCTGTCTGGCTTTCTCTGCCTACAAGGGCTTTGCCAAAGAAAGTCTTCTCTGATCCAGGTAGGGCTAATGGTTTAAAATACAAGTACTTACCCTGGAATCACAGAGGGGGAGGATCGAGAAAACACTTGGCCCATGATGGGAAAAAAAGTATATTTTCATTTCAAATGCCTTTCAAGTTCCTTTTTTCCCAGCTGAGTGTTGGTGTATTTATAGAATTCAGGGGGAGGATTTAAGGGTAACCAGCAGTGGAGCTGCATTTTGGGCCATCAGGAAGCTCCAAATCACGCAAGAAAAGGTTGATGGGAGGAGACAAGTAAAGGCCAAGATCAGCAGGGCACAAACTGGCCTTCTCCTTCATGCTGCCAAGAACTTTTCTCCCTTCTGGGATGATGACGTCAAGTCAAAGTCTGTACGTGTGCTATAGATGGAATCACAGAGCCAAAATGATGGGCAAACAGATGAATGGCTAAACAAATTGTGGCATAAGTATACATCATGATATTATTCAACCACAGAAAGAAAGAAAAATGGACCCATGCTGCAACATTGATGAACCTTGAAAACATTTTGTTACGTGAAAGAAGCCAGACATAAAAGTCCACACACAGCGTGATTCACTTTATAGGAAATACCTAGAAGAGACAAACCAATAGAGACAGAATGCAGACTGGTGATTGCCAGGGGCTGAGGGGAGGGGACATGTGGAGCACCTGCTTAATGGGTACAGAAGTTCCGGGGTGATAGAAATCTTCTGGAGATAGAGGTGGTGGTTGTACAATATTGTGCATGTACTCAGCATCACCAAATTGTTCACTTTAAGAAGGTTAATTTTATACAGTGTGAATCTCACCTCAATTAGAAATAAAGGATGGGCAGACCTGGGGAGTCACCCACCCACCCTAAGTCTTCCGGGCTGTCTTTGTTCCTTTCAGCTCATGGCATGAGGCCTCATTTCATTCCAGGCTTTCCTTCTCTCTCTACTCCCCAACCACCAGCCTTCCTTCTGTGGCTCCCACACACCAAACCCATCCCAGCCTCAAGACCTTGGCTCTGCTGTTTCTTCTGCCTGATCTCACCCCGGCCTGGCTCTGCCTCCTCGTTTAGGAGGAGAAAAGGAAGTGGAATAGAAAATATCATACAGAATAGGGTAAACTTGACTGTGTCAGAAATATTTTTGCTGTGTCACAAACCACTCCCAATTTATTAAAAACAACACAGTTTTTCTTCCCCACACGGCTGTGGGTTAGCCGGGCTCAGCTGGCCAGTTCTTCTGCTCCATGTGGTATGTGCCGGGGTCCTTTGGGGGCCCAGTTCAGCTGGGGGCTCAAGTGGGGCTAGAGGACCCAAGAGAGCTCCCCTCCTATCCAGGGCCTTGGCGCTGCCTGCCAGCCCCCCTTGGCGTGGATGCTCGGGGCAGGGGGCTGGCCTGAGCTTGCTTACCGGCAGCCAGGCACCAAGAGCATAAAAGTCAGAGCCACCAGACCTGTTAAAGCGGAGACCCAGAACACGCAGTCATTTCCTTTATATTCTGTCGGTCAAAGCAAGTTCTGAGACCTTCTCTGATCCAAGGAAAGAAAAAACAGACTTTACCTCTGGATCGGGGAGTGGCACGTGCATACCAGGAATGACGCTGGCTACACTGTTGGCAGACACCTTCCCAGACACTCTGCCACAAGTGTTTTGCGAAGGTTTTATTTCAATTTAATAAAAATGCATGCCTGTTCTCCGGGTCACACAATAAACACATTACCCTGAGTCACAGTCAAAAGGTTCAAAACACACTTCTTCTACATCCCTTTGTAAATTTCTTCCATAGCATTTAGTACTCTCTGCACTTCATTTATTTGATTATATGTCTCTCTCCTTAGAATATAAGCTTGTTCACTGCTATGTCTCCAGCACCTGACAGGGCCCAGCACTTAATATGTCCCTAATAAACATCTGTTGCTATTAAATAGGTAGAAACAGCTATCAGATACTGGGTGCTGGGCAGGTAGAAGCATTGTCTGATTTAATTCACTCAGTGCATATGTGAGCTCTGGCTTTGTGCCAGGCACTCTTCTAGGTGCTGGTGAAACAACAGTGAATGTAACTGACAATAATCCATGCTCTTACCGACCTTCATCTCTTTATGATACTAGAATAGTATCGAGTAGATTTGTTGATATTATTTTGACAGATAAGGAAACTGGAGTCAGAGAGGTCAGGCAACCTGCCCAAGATCACACAGCTAATAATTTCAGCCTGACCTGGATTGACTCCACTCTATCACAAACGTTGGGTTTTGCCCAGAGCTGGGTCTAAGTGGTTACAAATCTCAATTTCTGCAATTGCTTCTCTGAAGGACCAAACTCCTCTTTCTGGGAATCAGGCACAGGCAGCGGGAAAAGGTGAGTTCCATGACCTCACAGTCCCTGCCCTCCTCCTCACCCCCCCACCCCCCACCCCACTTCATGACGATGGCTCACACCTGGGGTGTTGCAGATTTGAGCCACAGCTCTCAGTCACCCCCACTGTCTTATCAGCATGTGACATCCCCAAGTGGCTGGGGCCTGCAGGCCTGGCAAAGAATGTAGCCGGAACGAAAATAAACCTGCCACATTCCTTGGCAGCCCCCTGCCCCTTCCCGCTCTCCAGCCATCCATCCTCACAGCAGAGCCTGCCAGGGAAGGCCAAGAGAGGGAGAGCAGGGTGGAGGAAGCCAGTGCTGCTGCTGGCCAACCCCTGGAAAGAGAGGGAGAGGGGAAGAGAGGAAGAGAAAGAGAGAGAGAGATCACCTTATATGGGAACATGCGCAGACAATGTGTGGCAATGCCTTCGAGTGCAGCAGAGGTCAGATACCAGACAGATGGAAGAAATTAAACATGGGACAGAGCGTGTTCCTGGGCCCTGAAAACAGCTCTTGTTTCACAGCGAGTTTGCACAAAGCCTGGCCCGTTTTCCTTTTTTGCCTAAGCTAAGCAAGATGTGCGTCCTAAACTCTACTTGACTTTGACTCGGGCCCCCTGACTCTGGCTTGGCAAACTTCTCATCCTTTAAAAACATTTCTTTGATGAACAAAACGCTTCTTTGCAAATAACAAGGGAGAGGCTGGCCTCTTTCCCAAGACTTTCCAATATCTCTCCAAAGTACATAAATTAGTGGTTAATGAGTAAATATACCTTCATTTCTCATTTATTCATTCATTCATTCCACAAATATCGAGGACCAATTATGCCCCAGGCACTGAGCCAGGTGCTGGGAAGATAGCGTTGCTAAAGATGACGATAATGATGATGATGACAAGGATAGTAACAATTTGATGATTTGCGCTCATCTTACAAACTATTCGTTTCATAATAATTTACTCAGCACTTCCATGTAGAGTCACTGGCGATACAGAACATCGCTCTAGAATCATCTGGTCCCTGACCTGTGGTGCTTGCAGGGCGACGGGACAAAGTAGAAACGGCAGATATTGAACACATGATTCCAGAGGCACCTCCTGACAGCATTTTGAATTAGTTACCATTACCATTTCCACTGATCCCATGGTTTTTCAACCCCAGCGCTATGGACATTTTGGGCTGGATCGTTCTTGCCGGCGCGGGGCGTGTGCACACGCATGCGGGTTTGGCGGGCTGCTGCTCTGTGCGTTACAGGGTATTCAGTGATGTCCCTGGCCTCTGGCCACACAGTGTCAGTGGCAAGCAACCCCTCTCCCCTAGTTCCTCCAGCTGTGAGAACCAAAACATGTTTCCAGATACTGCCAAATACCCCTGGTGAGAGGGAGGGCAAGACTGCTCCTGGCTGAGAACCATTGATTTAACAGATGAGAAAGTAGAGACTCGGGGTGGGTTAAGAAACTTCCTAACTGTCAGACCACTGGCCAGCAGCAGGGCTTGCACCCTGATCATTCTGACTCCAAGACCCCTGGGTTACAGTGTGAAACTCCCTATTTCCTTGACAGCAGATAAACTAAGTTTAGCTCACTCGGCAAAATGGAAGTCATCTGTGTTAGTTCAGATCCTCTGAGAAGCAGATGCCAGGACGGGTCCCAACCTGCACAAGGTTTACTGAGGATTTACTTATTTATGCCTGTGAAAGATACAAGGGAAGGGAGCTAGTGTAGGCAGGAGAGTTCTGAGCCTGCAGCGCCAGGCTGACACCTATGAAAGGTAAAGGCGAAGGAGGGCTGGTCAGGAAGAGCCTCAGACAACAGTGGAGCTTAAAGAAAGTTCTGGCCATGCCAGTGTGGAGTTGTAAGGAGGCTGTAAGAGGACTCCTAGGCACTCCCATGGTGCTCGGTTGTTGGCTGGGGGAAATTGGTGGAGCCAAAGAGGTAGGACCCAGGACAGTCAGTCAAACATGTTCTTTGAAGCAGACTCTCCTGAAGGAGTTCTGAGTGGTGCACATCCGTGGCTGCCGCATCATTAGAGAAGTCCTGTGATTATTTTCACATTAAGGCAGAGAGATCAAAAAGGCACTGGAGACACAATGGGCTACAAAGCCAGGCTGGCTCCATTTAAGCAAAAGGGTCCATTTCCTTGGAATGTCTTGAGCTTCTTAGTGAATGTCAAAGTCAGGGGTGACTTGGGTACCACCAGCAAGGAGGTAAGGAGTGCTGCCCTGAGGAGCTACTTTGTAGCTTATGGATGTGGGTACTCCCTGAGACTCAGTTTCCCCATCTGCATAATGGAATCAAACTGCCTTATCCCGTAAGGTTGATGTGAGGATTGAATGAATATTTACGGAGTTGCTTTTTAGGAGAAGATGGAGGTCCTCCTGCATGAACTTTCTGTCGATCCCTTGGTTTTGTACAGATATCTCCCTGCTAACCACCCTCTCTCATTCCAACTGAGATTCATCTTGGCACCTCCACAAGGGATAACAAACTAGCATTTCCAGGGCTCAGTTTCACAGAGAGACAAGCTGTGTTTGGCTCACAGAGTGCTAAGCAAACAAACCAATAGAATGAACCAACGATTGAAAATTGAGATATTTCAAAATGAGGCAGCCAATCCAAACCAATGCATCTCAAGTCCATTTGTTCAGGCTGTGTGTGGATTTCTGCTGTGGGGCAGATTGGCTAAAGTCGAGAAGAGACTACCTGCTCCAGATGAGACTTGAAGTGACCAAGTTTCCAGTCCCCACACTCCTACCATCTGTGATCCTGAAGCTAGCATCAGGTGCCGATTACCACCATGTGCTGCCATTTTTCTTAGAATACTCCTTTGTCTCATGTATTTATCAAAGGGGAAAAGGTAGACCAGGAGATCTACGGTCTTTCCTGTACCCGGTCCCACTTCACTTCACTGAGATCACCACTTAGAGAATCCAAGTTAACCTTTAGACTTGTGGCCTGTTAAGCCCTTCTGGAATTTCCTTCCTAAAATTATCCCTGCAATTTCATAAGACTCCTCTATGTTTTTTATTTCCCTTTAATTCACAATGCACTGTCATGCACCCAAGAGGTACACAGTATTTCCTTCATTTTAGAGAGGAGCTGAGTCCTAGAGAGATGACATGGTTTGCCCACGGATACAGCTGGTTAGTGGCAGAACAGAGTCCTACTGACCCTAAGTCTGATACTTTCTCCATAACTCTAGGCTACAAAGTTGCAAAAGACAGAATGTTAACTGAAATGGGCTTAAGCAAAAAAGGCAATTTATTAGCTCATATGACTGGATAGTCCAAAGGAGCCAGAGGCTTCAAGTACAACTGGATCTAGAAGCCCAGATACTAACCTCCGGACTCCATCAATCCTTCTCTCTTGGTTCTATTCCTTATTCTGTTGGCTTTATTTTCATGTACCCTTTCCACTCACCATGGCAAGACATCTACCAGCAGCACTAAGCCTTATCCTATTAGCTTCAAATCCAGATGGTCCCAACAAATGAAACTGAGTCTCATGGGTCTTGATTAGCCTGATCTAATTATGTGCCACTCAGAGCCAATCAGCTGCCGGAGGAATACGGTGTTCTAATTGGCTAGGCTCAGTCATGTAACCACCTCCAAACAGAGGAGATGGGATTAGCTACATCCAAAGAGGAACCGTGGGTTGACAGTGGAGTGATTCCCAAAAAGGAAAATTGAATGTTGTTATCAGAAATGGGGATGAATGCTAGACAAGCATATCCACTACACCTAGAATCTTCCCTACCACAGACTCCTTCCCTCAGGTGTCCCAATATGTACCAGTCTTCTCCTTTACCCCTACCTGCTCTTTGTTCCTGGGACATTTCCCTCCTCTCATTGGAAGGCCATCCTTATACACTCTTCCTTCATTCAAATGGACTTCAAGACCCAGGTGAAGCCTCCCCTATTCAACCACTGTGGTCTACAATGAAATTGTTCCTCTGTACAGGGAGAATCTGACCCACGCGCACCAGCACTCAGCTGCATAGTTGTTGAATGTATGAATGAGGAGATATTTTGCAGGAAATGCAATGAGAAAATAGGGCCTAAATTAGAAGAAAATAAACAAAAATATTAGTGGTAGCTATCTCGATGGGTTATGGGCAATTCTGGCTTTTCTTGATTCCTTTCGGTATTTTTAATTAATTAATTAATTTTTTAATTTTTTTAAGATTTTATTTATTTGACAGAGAGAAACACAGCCAGAGAGGGAACACAAGCAGGGGGAGTGAGAGAGGGAGAAGCAGGCTTCCCACTGAGCAGGGAGCCCGATGTGGGACTCGATCCCGAGCCTCCAGGGTCATGACCTGAGCTGAAAGCAGTCGCTTAACCAACTGAGCCACCCTCCTTTCGGTATTTTTAAAAAGCCAAGAAATGGTAATAGCAAAAAGGAAGTAATACAAGTCTGTTTTCAACAGCTGGACTATAAGCGAGACGAGGGCGATTCTCTTACGTCTCCCCTAGCCCCCAGCCGTGGGATGCACTCAGTGTAAGAGTCAGTTTGAGCTCCTTAGAGCTAAATTACCAGCATCAGGATTTATAACAGACTGTTGATTTCCTTTCCAAAAGCCAATCCTCTTTCTTCTTGCAGACTCCCCAACCCCAATTGAGAAGGATGTCCTCCCACCTCATCCTCACTGCCATGTGCTTCATGGAGGCAGACCCCAGCCCCAGCCGCTGCTCCAGAGGCTAAATCCTGCCTGGTCTAATTCAGAGTTTCTTAACCTCAGCACTACTGACAGTTCGGGACAGGATAATTCTACTGATTTGTTGAGTTGCTTCCTGAGGCACCTTAGAGATTATTCATTATACGAAGAAAAAATTGTCCTTACTTGTTTTAAGTGTTTAAGCTAATTTGAGTTGTGCCTTTCTGTGCCAGCATCTTAATCAACCCAAGGGTCTGTTAGACATCACAAAACATACAAATAAAACCACCATCATAACAGGAATCCTCTCAGTGCTCGTGGGTGGATATCAGAATCTGAAGTTGGGGACAGATGTATCATTTGATGGTCCCTTTTGAGTAAAACTAGTGATCTACAGCTATTCCAGTTCCACACAGGACTGCTAATCACCAGTGCTGAGACAGAGAGAAGGGCTGAATTCCTTCTGCAAAATGAAAAAAACATTTGAGCTAAAACCCACTATATCCCATCACATAAAATTGGCTGCAAAACATCAAGTTCTGTACTTTTTAAGCTAATATTTCTGGGAGTCTACCCAACAACCTCTAAAATGGAGCAGACTAAGGAAAAGCTAAGCAAATGGCATAACTTCTAGAAACCTCTGTTTGCTCATCTGTAAGCTGGGGAGAACAAAATGAGAATCCTCTGATATTAAGGATCAGAAAATACTTCATGACCCATAAAGCAGATAATGGATTATCTGTACTAAGCAGACCAGACATACTGCAACCCAGTTCCCAGGGTTGGAACGGTCTAAATTTAGGATGTGGTGAGACAAAAATCATCAGTGAATTGTTTCTATGCAGCCTTGTTAAATAACTTATGCTTCTAAGCTCTGTTTCCTCATCTGTATCCTGTGGCAAGACCTCATTCTGACTGTGCATCGAGGATAAAAGAAGGCAGTTTGAAAAAAGAGAAACATATCACTATCATTATTCCCGCACAGTTTTCTTGCCTGAGTCAGACAACATCAACAGAGCAAACCAGACTTGGAGAAACATACTCCATAGTGAATGTTGGGGCATCACTGCCCTCTGCTGGTCCGCACCGGTGCCACTGTGGTTACATAGAGGGTTACATAGAGAAGAGGGTCCCTGGAGAAAGACCCCTGGGAAACTGAGGTGCACAGAGGTGATGGGACTTGCTAGAGGGCACGGAGCTAGCTTTAGATAGAACATTTGGGATACCTGACTTTTAGCTCCTTGTAGAGGGAGAAAAATGAGGACATTCCTTATGGTTTCACTCTTGGCTACATTCTAAGCTTTTCTAGATAATCTAGGATTTTCTCTTGTTCTTCTTTACCACCCAAACTGCATGGACTTCCTTTACCGTTTCAAAGAAGCCACCATTGGCCCTGAGTCCAAGAGTCCTATCAGGAGCTAGGAACTTTACAGAAATGGTCTGGATCTGGACAACTGCTTTTTGGAAGAAGGGCCAGGAAACTAAAGCTCAGAGAGGTTAAGACACAGGCCCAAGGTCCAACATCCAGGAAGCACAGGAGCTGGGATGTGAACTCTACTCTCACCTGAGACCCCAAATCCCACATTCTACCTGCTGAATAAAACTAAGCAAAACAACATGGCAACTTGTGAAGACGTGATTAAAGGTAATTTTGTGTTTTTTTGAATGCCCGAAATGGTATTTGCCAGGAAGATATGTGATGAAACAATAAGAGAGGAAATTTCTTGAGCATCTACCATATGCTGGTGACATTCACATACAACATCTGTTAAATCTCCTATTGACACATATATGATCTTGGATCCTGTCCACCATATTGAGGTACAAATGAAGAAACTATGTTCAAAGTAGTTAAGAAATTTACCTAATGTCACTTGGTGAAAGCTGGCAGTCAGACTCTAATCCCCCTGCTTAATGTGAGGATATAAATAAATTATGCTGTTAGAAACACAAACTGAGGGGATGCCTGGGTGGTGCAGTTGGTTAGGTGTCGGAATCTTGACTTCAGCTCAGGCCATGGGATTGAGCCCCATGTTGGGCTCCACATGGAGTCTGCTGGACATTCTCTCTCTTCTCCTTCTGCCCTTCTCCCCACTTGCGCTCTCTCTCTCTCTCTCTCTCTCTCATAAATAAATAAAATCTTTAAACAAAAACACAAACAGAGGAAAGTGCCGAATAGCCTGGGTCAGGCTGTCTGCTCTGCAGGTCTTCCAGCCACGAAACCTCTCAGGCTCTCCTATAAACCGTTTCCTTCCTGGTGGCCTCAGGATTTGAAGTCCTCCTGATCTGAGTTCAAACCCTACGTTTCTGAGCACCACTATATGCCAGGCCCGGGCTGCGTATATTATTGTATTCAATTCTTTGTGAGAACACAGTGAGATTGATAATGATTATTATCCCTACTTTACAGATGATCACATTGAAGCTGTGAGAAGCTATGTATCTCGCTCAAGTGTGTGGGTAAGTCTGGGTGTTGATAATTTTTTAATATTCTAAGTGATATTGCCTTCACAGTCATTTTTTAAAGCTTTTATTTATTCATTTGTGAGAGGAAAAGAGAGAGAGAGCACAGCAGAGTGCAGGAGAGGCAGAGAGAGAAGTAGACTCCCTACTGGGCAGGGAGCCCAATGTGGGGCTCGATCCCAGGACCCTGGGATCATGACCTGAGCTGAAGGCAAATGCTTAACCAACTGAGCCACCCAGGCGCCCCTTGCCTTCACAGTCTTATTCTTGCTTCTCTGCAGATGAGAAAACAGATAAAGATAAAGGAAAATGATTTGCCTCAGGGCCTTTGCACTTGCTGTTCCCTCTGCTTGCAGTGCTCTTCTCAGACATTCTGGAGGTTTGCTCCCTCAGCCTCTTTAGGTCTTCATTTAAAAGTCATCTTCTCAGGGAGGCCTTTTCTGACCACCTTATTGAAAAGTTCAGCCCCCACTCTCAGTGACAAAAAGACAACCCAATGCAAATGTGGGGGAAGGACTTAAATAGCTATATCTCTAAGAAGATATACAAATGGCCAATGAACACATGAGAAATGCTTGACACCTAATAAAATGCATCAGGGAAATACAAATCCAAACCTCACCGGATACCAGTACTTACCACTCAGATGGCTGTTATCTACTAAATGGAAAATAACAAAGGTCGGTGAGGATGTGGAAAAATTGGAGCCCTCATACACTGCAGGTGGGAATGGAAAATGCCCTGTCCCCTGTGGGAAACAGTTTGGTGATTCTACTCTTTGGTTTTTACCTAAAAGTATTGAAAACAGGAATGCAAATATTTGTGCCAGAAAGATCATGGTGACACTATTCACCATAGCCAATGGTGGAATCTACCCAAATGTCATCAGCTGATGAATGGCTATATCAGATGTGATCTATGCATAAAACAGAATATTACTCAGTCATAAAAAAGGAATGAACAGATACATGCTAAGACGTGAGTGACCCTTGAAAACATGATACTAAGTGAAAGGAGCCAGTCACAGGAAACCACCCAGTATATGATTCTATTTATGGGAAAGGCCCAGAATGGGTAAATCCACAGAGACAGAAAGAAAATTAGTGGTTACCAGGGGCTGGTAAATCCTTAGAGACAGAAAGCAGACTTGGGGCTGCCAGGGGCTGCCAGGGCAAGAGAGGGAATGGAGAATGACTCCTAATGAGTGGTGGGGTCTCCTTTCTGGTAATGAAAATGTTTGGGAACTAGACAGAGGCGTGTTTGCGCAGGATCATGAATGTACTAAATGCCACTGAACTGTTCACTCTGAAATGGTTAGTTTTCTGTTTATGTGAATTTCACCTCAATGTAACCAACAAGTTCAACCCCTAACAACCTTATCTTCCTTCCCTGCTTGGTTTTTCTCCATCAGGCACATGGCCCTCTCACACACTATATATCTGACTTACTGATCAATTGTCTGTCCTGCTTCTTTAGAATATAAGTTCTGAGAGGGTGGGTATTTGGGTCTCTTTTATTAACTCATATATCCTTAAAGAGTCACTGGCATGCAGTAAATATTGGTCATATAAATGAATTAGGAAGGATGTAGCATAGTCAGTTAAGTGTCAGACTCTTGGTTTCAGCTCAGCTCATGATCTCAGATCATGAGATGGTACCCTACATCAGACTCTGTGCTCAATGTGGAGTCTGCTTGGGACTCTCTTTCCCTCTTCATCTGCCCCTTACTCTACTTGCTCGCTCACTCTCTCTCAAATAAATAAATCTGAATGGAAGGAAGGAAGGAAGGAACGAACGAACGAACGAAGAGTGGGCATGGTGAGGAGTCCTGCCCCTTAAGCTCCACCCCATCTCCAATTCTAATGGGCTCTTGATTCTCAAATATGTTAACAATAAATAACCCTTTAGTCTGGGCTCGTTTTTTTCCTCCCTTTCCTAAGGAGCTGAATTCACAGGCTTTCATTCGGCTGAGCCCTTTAAACCTTCTCTGCTGAGAGTTTGAAAGAAAAGGCATAGGAGAGGAGACAATGAATCCATCACAATGTAGAGAAACACTGCTCCTCTGCTCTGTGACTTCCCACAGCAGTTTATGGGAACCCAGACCACAGCATAGAGTCTGCTTGATGCAGGGCTCAATGCTATGATCCTGAGTTCATGAGTTGAGCTAAAATCAAGAGTCAGGTGTGTAACTAACTGAGCCACCCAGGTGTCCTAATAATATATCATTATTACTTAATAGCTGCCATTTACTGAACATTATTATGTACCAAATATAGGGTTGTTAATGAATAATCTGATTTAATTCCCTTAAAGAAAATCAGTCAGTTTGAGGCCGTTCATCATGTATGGTAACCCCAAGGACATTTGGGATTTAAGTGATATACTTTGAAGACAGAAATGTTGACTATTCAACTTCTACTTAATCAGAGAAAGTAAGGGGTAGGTGGCATTGTAAAGGAAAGCAAGGCACTGGGCAGGCAGATGCTAAGTGGGAGACTGTTCCAGGCATAAGGGAAATGGGGGTGGGTATGAAAAAAAAAAAGCAAGAGCAAGAGCCAAGGGAAATAGGTTTGACTGGATAAAATGGACAGGGAGAATTTTGATAGAAGCAATGGAATGGTCAGGGAGAAGTACAGAGATCCTCAAATCATGGACTCCACCACCATCCCCTCCCTTTTCAAGCAGGTGAGCAGAACTAGGGTGCTCTCCCAACCCCTTCATCCTGGGGCCTCGAGAGACTCTGAGCTCAGCCTCTGTCCTGCCCCTAGGCGCTAGCCCTCATTTTCTGTTTGAGTAGCCACCCTGTCTCATTTCACCGTCTCCATGCTTCTGGGGTCAGTGTGGCGACCTGGCCCCAGGTCTTCTCCATCGACTTCTCCATGTAACCTAATGCTCTTGAGCTGGATTGAGACTACCCCAATGAGTGCCACATAAGGGGCTCAACAGAAAGGGTCAAAGCAAGTCAACATCTTTGACATGAGGTCCTGTCAGTTTAACAGGGCCAAGATAATGAGGCTGTGATTTAGTTAAGTTTCAGTGTGAGGAATACATACTTGGTCACACTGTGTCACTGTGGCATAATAAATAATATATATTTAGTCTCTGCTCCTGGTTCCTGAAAGGAGGCTCTAAAACCCTTGTAATTTCCTGAGAGGGGTGCTAAGAGTGTCTTTTGTTTTAGTATTTGGTCTTTGACCCTAGTTCCTGACACAGAGCTCCCAAATCCCTTGAAATTTCCTTGGTGAAAAAAGGGTCTTTTGTCCTAGTGAGGTGGCTCTTGATGGGCTCCTGGGGAGCTTCAGGATGGAGGATGGTCATGATTGGAGAAAGACCAAGTCATGATTGCAGCTTAGACCTTTCAGACCTGCCCCCATCCTCTGGGGAGAGGAGGAGCTAGAGATTAAGTTAATAATGGATCATGCCTACCTAATGAAGCCTCCATAAAAATCCCTGAACTATGGAGTTTGGAGAGCTTCCAGGTTGATCAACACCCCCCACATGCTGAGACAGTGGTGCACCCCAACTCACAGAAGCTCCTATACTCAGAACCTTTCCAGTAATCTTCATCTGGATGTTCACCTGTATCCTTTATTATATCCTTTATAATAAACTAGTAAGCCTGTTCTCCTGAGTTCTATAAGCCACTATAGCAAATTACCAAAACTAAGGAAGGGGTTGTAGGAACCCCCTATTTGGGGATCCATTGCTTATGATTACCATGTGAAGTGGGGCAGCTTTAGTAGAGCCTTTTCCTTGTGGGGTCTACACTAACTCCAGGTAGGTAGTGTCAGAATTGAATTGTAGGATACCCAGTTGGGTGTCCAGACATAGTTGGAGAACTATGAGGTTTTTTCCTTTATTCACACAAGGTATTACTACGCACATGTTTGGACAGAAGTATGGAAACTAGGATTTCATGAAAGAAAAAAACGAAGCCAAGAGGAGACATTGTAATTGGGTCAGGCCTCTTGAGGGTCCAGAACCAGGGAGGAATTCTCTATTCTACATCACTCTAGGGACCCATGGCTCTAGAGGATCTTCATGCCGCAGGCCTGCCCTCAGCTCCTCTCTGCCTTCCCTCTATCTTTCTGCTCCTGCTTTTTGTTTCATGTCCTAAATTTCCACCTTCTCAGCACAACCTTCTTCTCCTTTCCTCCTCTATTCTCTATATCTGAATGTCTTGCTGCAGTTAAACAAATGGTTTTTAATCTCTGCTTTAATGACAGAGATGGTGACTCATTAATACAAGGAAGGAATTTTCCCCTTCCAAAGGTGATATAGTCACCTTTAAAAATATATATATTTTTTAGTAATCTCTACACCCAATGAGGGGCTTAACATCTCAACCCAGAGATCAAGAGTTGCAAGCTCCATCAACTGAGCCAGCTAGGCGCCCCTGTATTCAGCTTTTGAGTTAAAAAGGAAAAGCTGTCAATCACATGGCTATTTTGGCAGGTTAAAAACATTAAATAAGTAAGCTAATAAATAAACTTTGTTCCTCAAAATAGTGAACAGAATTACAGTATGATCCACCAATTCCACTTCTGGCTATATTTACCCCCAAAGAACTGAAAACAGGGACATGAACAGAAATTTGCACAATCATGTTTGTAGCTGAATTATTCACAACAGCCAAAAAGGTAGAAACAACCTTAGTGTCCATCAATGAACAAATGAATAAACACAATGTGTTCTATCTATACAATAAAATATTATTCAACCTTAAAAAGGAAGGAAATCCTGACACATGCTAGAATATGGATGAACCTGAAAGACATCATGCTGAGTGAAATAAACCAGATACAAAAGGACAAATATTGTATGACTCCCAATTAATGAGAGACCTACAGTAGTCCAGTTCATAGAGACAGAAAGTGGTTTCCAAGGGCTGGGAGGACAGAATGGGGAGTCAGTGTTTAATGAGGACAGAGTTTCAGTTTGAGGTGATGAAAGGGTAGGAGATAGATGATAGTGATGTTGCACAAATATGTGAATATACTTAATGCCACTGAACTGTACACTTAAAAATGGTTAAAATGGTAAAGAAAATATTGTGTTATGTTTATTTTACCACAACCTTAAAAAAAGTTTTTGGGTTTTGAAGAATTAGAGATAGTCAACCCATCCATCATTTGAGTGAGAGCGTTCCTTGTGCTGGTTGGACTAAAAGAAAAGCTGGCAGAACTATCACAGGGAATGCGAAAAGGGAAGGAAACAGAGGCTTCCGGTATGCAAAGTAGCAGGTACCTGAGCCACAACCAACACCATTCTAGTGATCCATTACTGTGAACTGCTAGGGCAAGGATGCCAAAGAAAAGATGACAGAGGAGGTGGCCTGCCAGGATGAGGGACCTAAGATGCCTCCCAGCACCCAGGAATGCCTGCTGCTTGGCATTTAGGTCCTTGTTTGCCTCTGGACTTCAGGGATGCTGTCCACTGTGATACGAATAAGTTGTATTCCTGCCTATTTGGGGGTTTTAGAGATGTTGGCAAGCCTTACAGCGAACTTCACAAGGGTCCCCAGTAAAGCTTCTTAAATCGGAATGCTTTGGGTTTGAGTTAAAGAAACCCAATTAAAATGACTTAAACAATATGATTTAAATAAGAAGTCCCAGGTAAGGGTAGCTCCAGAAGTAGTTACCCCAGTGGCTCTAACCAAGTTCTTTCCGTTGTTTTGCCCTGCCATCCTGAGCATGTCACATTAGAAAGACCACTTCTCATGTCTCCTTCTTAGAAATGACATCCTTCTTCAGAAGATTCCTAAAAATACTTCACCTCATGTTTCATGGCTATGAAATGGGCTTTTGTACCCACTTCTATAGGTGAATGGGATTAATAGGATACCCCTGAGTTGGGGATAGGGTTATCTTTCCTGAGGGTTTGAAACCTGAACAAAATTGGGGACACTGTTAACAAAGAAAAAGAGTATAGATTCTGAGTGGTCAGTTGAGTGTCCACTAAATGCTCAGATACTGATAAGTTCTGGGGATTAACTGACACTTGGAAAGAGTTATTTTGGGTTTGCTTCTGTATTGACTAGTGGGTGAGGAGTATGATTTCTGATTCTCTGGGTCAAAGATGACTCACTTCCAGGTTTCATTCTAGCCTGTGAGAAGGGGAAAGAGAAGAGTGGGGGGCATGCTCTTTTCTTTTTTATGTCATGACCTCAGTACAGAGAGTCCCTTCTACTTCCCACCCCAAGTATAACCCAGCTCCCCACTGCGTCCTTGAAGCCTCCCCCAGAGGAAGTTAATCCTTTCCCTACTCTCCTGTTGTCTTCCATACTCCCCACCTCTAGTTCCAGATCAGTGATCGCCCATTTTTAGTAAACTCTGAGGCTCATGGCATCTGGCTGAACCACTTTCTATGCCTTTTTATTGCTGATGTCTACTAATCAATTAATCAATCAATCAACCCTTATTCTATTTAGGAGACTTTGGCACCTAGCTCATCCTTCCTCCCCTCTCCAGTTCCTACCACCATATGGATGACTTTAAACATTGTAAGATGACCCAAGACGTGGTCAAACTCCTGGCCCTGGGCTCTTGTCCCCCTTATTCCAATGATCTTCACCTTCCCTCTACTCTAGCTACCACATCCCTTGACCATGTCCTGGACAACAGTTTCTCCTGGAATGAATCTTCCTCTAAAGTTTTCAATTTCTCTGGCCACTGGCTGTATCCTCTGATCGTTGAGTTATTTCAGGCTTAGCAGTTCTTTGAACTCTAGGATCTCTTTGACTCTTCTACTTCATCCTTCTCAGGACCCTCCTTCCTTCACTTCCTTCCCTGTCCAGCAGAGATTCCCTGGTTCTCATTTTATTTTATTTTATTTTATTTTATTTTATTTTATTTTATTTTAGAGAGAGAGAGAGAGAGAGGGAGAGAGAAGAGCACTTGTGAGTGGCGGTGGGGAGAGGCACAGGGAAAGGGAAAGAGAGAATCTCTAGCAGACTCCCTACTGAGTGAGGAGCCCAACACAGGGCTCAGTCCTGTGATACTGAAATCATGACCTGAGCTGAAATCAAGAGTCAGATGCTCAACCGACTGAGCCACTCAGGCATCCCCCTGCTCCTCATTTTAGCCACTTTCTTGCCAGCTTGAGTAATAGACATTGTGGGTGACTGCCCAACATCCACGCCAACCCAGGTGATAGATCCAAGTTGGTCATGGTCATTTCTGCTCCCAGAATAAATTGAGTGAGCCAGTCATTCCCAGTGCCTGGCTTGAGTTGGGAGGCAAAGAAAAGCTTCTGCTCTGTGTTGTGGGGCTGGCAAGGAAGAGGAGCCCTAGGGAAGGGTGACTGAGGGAGAAGAGGGGGCAGAGATGTAGCTTCACTCACACTGTTTCAGGAACAAATATAAAAGACCAAAATAGACATGGTAAATGCCAATGATTACAAATTCTAAAACTATTTGAACTACTTGGCAAGACCTGATGGGTCCCCCGATGTGGAGGTGGATCCTGTAGGTGGGAAGGCCCCAGGCCCCTATTATAATTTCAGTCATGTAGATGTTGCAATAACCAATTCATGGTTTTAAATTCTCAATGCCACACTGGAATTCCTGTTTTCCCTGTTGGCTCTTCTCCTGTTCACCATAGCAACTGTTTTGATTCTTCACTCTCATCGAACCTCCCACCTCTCTGCCTTGCCTTTCTCTCTCCTCAGGCACATCTGCCTCTCATTTCACACAGAAAATGGATGCAATCTGACTGGGCCAGTACTTACCTTCCTCACTTACCAGCAACTGTACTCACATTTTCCTCTATCCCACAGATTTAATCAGCAGGGCTGTTCAACAGAACTTTCTACCATGGTGTACATATTCTGTATCTTCACTGTCCAATGTAGTATGAACCACATGTGGCTACTGAGCACTTGAAATACGGTGGGTATGAATAAAGAACTGAATTTGAAATTTCATTCAATTTTAATTAACTTAAGTTTAAAATGGCCACATGTGGTTAGTGTCTACCCTACTGAGCAGCACTGGTTTCATGTAATTGAAAGAATAACCGTTTTGAATACCAGAGCACTGGAATCTCTCCTAATTCTGTGACATCCCTAGGCAGTAGTCTCTTGATCAACTTATAAGAATTCTGGGGCACCTGGGTGGCTTAGTGGGTTAAAGCCTCTGCTTTCGGCTCAGATCATGATCTCAGAGTCCTGGGATTGAGGCCCACATTGGGCTCTCTGCTCGGCAGGGAGCCTGCTTCCTCCTCTCTCTCTGCCTGCCTCTCTGCCTACTTGTGATCTCTCTCTCTGTCAAATAAATAAAATCTTTTTTTAAAAAGAATTCTGAATTAGATGATGAGAGGGAAGGAAGAGAGGGCCAGAAAGGCAATTCATGAGAAATAGCCATGGAGAAATACAGAGGGGGGAAAATAATCACTTGACATGCTTTATTTCACTAGCTCCAGTTGCCAAGAAAGAAACCACAGTGAATATCTGGCTCAAACACTGCACCCCTGAAGGAGAGTAAAAGGCTCCTATCATAGTATCTTTACTGAAAATCCACAGTAATATTGACACCAACACAGAGTTTGGAGGAAGAACCAAACACAAGCCAGGTGAGAGTGGGGTGTCAGTTGAGTTATTTCAAAGGGCATCTAGGTGCACCTGGGTGGCTCAGCTGGTTAAGCAACCAGCTGCTGGTTTCAGCTCACATCATGGTCTCAGGGTCATGAGATTGACACTGGCTGTGGCAGGCTCCTCACTCAGCCAGGAGTTTGCTTGAGATTCTCTTCCTCCACCCCTCCCACACACAGGCCCCGCTCTTTCTCCCTAAAATAAATAAATAATCTTTAAAAAAAAGAAAGAGAAGAAGAAAGAAGGAAGAAGGAGGGGGGAGGAGGAGGAGGAGGAGAAGGAGGAAAAGAGAGGGCATCCAGTCATCTTTGTTTGGATTCTTTATCAAAATGCAACGTGCGCACACCACAAACACAAACAGAACGGTGAACTGCATGTCCCTTTGTGTTGCTATTTTTCTTACTTTTGGTTATTCTATCACATTTCACACAGTTACACATCCTTTGAAATCTAGAAAGTTAGAATACCACATCCTCCTTCTTCCACTGACCTCATTTAAATGGCTAAGTCAATTGCTCTGAGAGCACATTTTGAGTTATTTTTCTCCTTTGATTTTAAAAGCTTTTGTCACCTGCTAAACACTCACCTACCTTTGTATCCAATGCTTGACCATCATGTTCCATTAACTTATTGGTCAGTTTTCTCACTTAGGGCCTTGAATCATACAGCTTTATATTGCTTTTACTATTTCCTGCCATTACTGGCTTGTTCAGAAACTGCTTTCCATTGGCTCCTGGGTACACACTCTTTCATCATTTTCCTTTCCTTCCTTGATGCCTTTAGTCCTCTTTGTGTTGGATCCTTCAGAGATCCACCTGGAGCCCAGCTCCATGTCACTATACCCTCTCCCTGGACAGACACCCTACCTGCCTCCACTCTTGCCCTTCTATCCACTTTCCATGGTGCAGCCAGAGTGATTTTACTAAAGTGTAAATAAGGTCATGCTACGACTCTGCCGACAAATCCACCTATTGGTCTCAGAATAAATTCCTGACTCCTTAACAGCCACAGGAGGCTGAAATAGATTGAGTTTTCCCAAAGTGGGCCTTGAGACAAGGATTTAGGTGCAAGTAGTTCATTTGGGAAGTGAGGCCAAGAAGGGCAGTGGGGAAGTGAGATAGGGAGGGAAGGCAGCCCATACAGGAAGCACTGAAGAATAGGTCACTGCTGTAGGCATCTGGGACTCAATCCACTTGGCACCTGTGGGAAACTGCCTAGACTGCCTTAGAGTTGTCCCACCTGACAGCAGAGTATTTAACCTGAGTCTCTCCGCCTAGGAGCTTCTACTCTCTGCGAGTCGCACTTCTTTCTCCCCCCCTATCCCCCTGACTTTCTTTCCTCGCCCCCGCCCGCCCTCCACTCCATCCTCCCTCCTCTACCACTTCTTCTTCTCCCCTCCTTTCCCCCTCCTCCTCCACCCCTCCTCCACCTCCTTCTACCCTCTCCTCCCCAGTAGGCCCCTGACCCCAGGTTTCTTCTGTGACCCTGCCCACAGCCTTAGGTGATTGGACCAGAGACAGCTAGACCAATCAGATTCACTGTTCTGGGGCTCTAGAATTAAGCATCTGGGGTCTCACGTGAACCGTGGCCACCTAATGTGGATGCAGTGATGCCCTGTTTGGTAACGTGCCCCCAGAGGAGCAGAGAAGTCCCGTGTTTAGGGAAAAGCACAGTGGGTGCGAAGAGAGACAGCTTCAAACGAATCGAAAGCGCAACCTCAGCACAGGGCATTTTAGTTTCCCTACAAATAAGTTCTTACCACATTTCCTGCACTTGAGTTCTGTAAGCCAACAATGTCTCCTCAAAAAACTACCTTTTCTACTAAAGGAAGTCAGTCAATTTTCTGACCTGTAACACACCTCCTTGAGAAGAGAAATTCACCCAAGCCTCCAAGCCCCATTCCTATTCATGACTTGACTTCTTCCTTTACAAAGAAAGGGAAACCACTATTCTCGACATTCCACTTTGAACATCTTTGAATGGTTCAAATATTTCCATCTTAACTACTCCTTCCCAATCTTCCCTTGATACTACACCTCCTATTAAAAAGCACCCTTACCCTCAAGCTGAGCTTAAAGGAAAAGTAGTTCACACCCATGTCTCTACTCTTTCCCTACATGTACGGAAGTATTTTAGTAAAAGAATTCTGAAGATGTGATTTTTAAGTGTTTATGGGATTTTTAGGTCTGAAGGTTCATAGACTATACAGGTGTGAAGCTCAGAAGGCAGATTTGGTTTGGAGATAGAGATTTTTTAAATCTACCAATGATTTTTAAAAAGTAATTCATGAGTATAGTAGAAAAACTTCACAGAAAGGTGACAAACAAGTCGCTTGACACTGACAAATCCCCCTGTTCCCTCCCCAGAGACCATCTTATCTATCCTTCCAGACACAGCCAGCTTCACGGACATGGGATCCGTGTGGTAACATAAGGACCCACACACAGAAGGGACCTGAGCTTGATTTAATGTTCTTCTGTTGCCATCTTGAAATTATTTCTTTTTTTAAAGATTTTTTTTAAATTTATTTGAGAGAGAGTGAGAGAGAGCATGAGAGGGGAGAAGGTCAGAGGGAGAAGCAGGCTCCCCACAGAGCTGGGAGCCCAATGTGGGACTTAATCCCAGGACTCCAGGATCATGACCTGAGCCAAAGGCAGTGGCTTAACCAACTGAGCCACTGAGGTGCCCCTCCATCTTGAAATTCTTAATCTTGAATAAGGGATCCTGCATCTTCATTTTGCACTGGGCTCCCAAATTATGTAGTAGGCCTATTTCCAGCTAGATTCCATGCATAAACACATGTTACATATGTACCCCTCTTTCCATTCCCTTTTATTTTAGCATTTGGTGATTATTAAAAGAATGTGTGGATGAAATTTCACAGGGAGAAGATGCAAAAGTTATTAGTGCTATTTACCAAATATGTCTGCTTCTTCTGTTTCCAGGCACAGAGGGGAATATATGGTGAGACTGTTTCCTGGTTCCTTGGTGGTTAGATGAGGCCAAGTGCCTAGATTTGTTTTGTTTTGTTGTTTTTAAAATTTATTTATTTATTTTCAGTGTTCCAAGATTCATTGTTTATGCCCCACACCATGCAATATGTGCCCTCAGCACCCACCACCAGACTCACGCATCTCTCCACTCCCTCCCCTCCAAGACCTTCAGTTTGTTTCTGAGTCCAAAGTCTCTAAGTGCCTAGTTTTGACCAATGAGTTAGAGGCAAAAGGGAGTGCATCATTTCTAGGTTAGAGTATTTTTTTTTTAGATTATGTTAGTCACCATACAGTACATCATTAGTTTTTGATGTAGTGTTCCATGAATCATTATTTGCATATAACATCAAATACTCACTACAATACATGCCCTTCTTAATACACATCACTGATCTTATACCATACACAGAGATAAACTCAAAATGGATAGAAGACCTCAGTGTGAGACAAGAATCCATCAAAATCCTGGAGGAGAACATAGGCAGTAACCTCTTTGACATCGGCCACAGCAACTTCTTTCATGACACATCTCCAAAGGCAAGGGAAACAAAAGTGAAAATGAACTTCGGGGACTTCATGAAGATAAAAGGCTTCTGCATAGCAAAGGAGGAAACAGTCAACAAAACTAAGAGCAACCCATGGAATGGGAGAAAATATATGCAAATGACATTACAGATAAAGGGCTGGTATCCAAGATCTATAAAGAATTTCTCAAACTCAACACTGAAAAAACAAATCATCAAGTCAAAAAATGGGCGAAGGCATGAACAGATACTTCTCCAAAGAAGACATGCAAATGGCTAACAGAGTATTTTTTTTAAGTTTTATTTATTTAGGGACACCTGGGTGGCTCAGTTGGTTAAGTGTCTACCTTCAGCTCAGGTCATGATCCCAGGGTCCTGGGATTGAGTCCCACACTGGGCTCCCTGCTCAGCAGGAGCCTGCTTCTTCCTCTGCCTGCAGCTTCCCCTGCTTGTGCTCTCTCTCTCTCTCTCTATGACAAATAAAATCTTTTAAAAAAAGAAAAAGTTTTATTTATTTATTTTAAAGAGAGAAAGCCACAAGAGCATGCATGTGCCCATGAGGAGTGAGGGGAGGAACAGAGGAAAAGGGAGAGGGATAGAATCTCCAACGGACACCTGGCTGAGCACAGAATCCCACCCAGGCTCTACCTCAGGACCCCGAGATCATGACCTGAGCTGAAACCAAAAGTCAAATGCTTAACCAACTAAGTCATGCAGGTGCCCCAGGTCAGAGCATTTAAATGCTACTGTAAGACCTGCCAGATTTCTCATTCAAGAGTTCAAGATAGTGGCTGTTCCATTAGTTTTATTGTCTGAGTGACTAGGATGAGCAGAGCCTCCTGGGTGATCCATGGTGAATATTTACTGTGGATGAGAAATAAAATGACATTGTTTTTAAGCCACGAGATTTGGGGGGCTGTTTTTTATTGCAATATAACCTGTCTTGTCATGACTTATAGAAATTTAAAAAATGCCCAGACAGAATTTGCTGGAACTGACACATAAAAGGAGAAGAGTCATAGAAAGATAAGACAAAGAGTCACAGAGGTAAATAATAGAAAGTAGGGGAACCTGGGTGCCTCAGTCAGGTAAGTTTCTGCCCTTTGGCTCCGGTTATGATCCGGGGGTCCTGAGATCTAGCCTCAGGACCGCTGGGCTCCCTGCTCAGTGGGGAGCCTGCTTCTCCCTCTGCCCTTCCCACCACTCATGCTCTCTCTCCAGCACATGCCCTCTCTGCCTACCTCTCTCAAATAAATTTTAAAAATCTAAAAAAAAAAAAAAAAAGATGAGAAACTAGAAGAAGGGACCCAAGGGAGTCAAGGAAATCAAGGAAAGAAACTGCTCAAGAGGTGGTACATGATGTTGGTCCAAAAGGAGGGAATAAAACATATCACTAAATATGGCAACCGAGAACTCATTGGTAAGCTTATTAAGAACAGTATCCACAAAGTGGTGGTGAGAGAAATAGTAGAGAGAGGGCTGAGGAAGCATACGGAAGAGCATGAGGGATCAGTGTATGAGTTCAGCAGAAAGACCAGGAGCCCTGCCTTGTGCACTTGTGAGAAGGGCCAAGAAAATTCACATTCAATCTCACCTTCCTTCTGCTCTCCAGCATCCTGACCTTAGCGCCAGAAGGTAGCTCCTGATGCAGCTCACATGAGTGAGAAAGTAAAATTTAGCTCAGACTAGAAAAGTAAAAATACCCTGGCCACTTAACAGGCTGGGAGAGCAGAAATGGATACAGCCAACTGCAAAAATAATAGGAAACAGTATTTCACGCTATCTGTAAAGTGATAATACCACTTCCCCTCATCATTCTTGAGTTATTGCTGCTTTCTTACTGAGTATTGTCATCCTCTAAATTCACAGACTATCAGAAAATTTGCTATTGGAAATTGCATCAGTTAGAATGAAATATTCCACTTTTGCCTAGAGGATCGAAGTCACCCTGCCGCAGAGAAGTAGCCTCAATTTGCACCTTTGGAGCAGAGCTTCAGATAAAGGGTTTCTAGGCAAAACATTCAACACCTGTCTTAGCTTTATTCCTGCCAAGGAAGCAAAGCCCTGGGGTCACTTTGCAATCCAGATCTGAGGTTGACTGTTTTATATAAACCTGCTTTGTTTTGTCTACCAAAATCTGCTTTCATTTAAATTTAATCTAGAATTCTCCATTGCCCATAATCCTATGATAACTCTGTCCCTTTGATGGTGTCCCTTTGATGATAGTTCCTCTGGCATGAGCTGTTTCTCACTGAATGAGTCATCAACGCTAATTTTGCTGAATGGCAAGTTTGTTTCTGATGGTCTTAGGTTGATTGGCCTAGGTCATGGGCGTAACTCCGGAAGCAGGGCAGACAGAAGATCTCAACAGATCTCAGCCATCATGCAGGAAATATCCAGCAGAGAAATAAAGTTTTCCTCCCCCTCTGGCCCCAGCAATTCTGATCCCCTCCACCATCTACAAAGCAGAGTGCTGTGGAGGAAATGTGGAGAGGGAAAGGAGGGAGACCTTCATTCACCCGGCATTCATAGACATCTGGGGCTGAACAAAGGGTTGTAGAAATGAATCAGTCAGTCTCTGAGTGGCCTTGAGGCCATAGAAAGATCTAGCCCTTTATTAAGGCACAATGGAAGCACTGGGTCTCCTGACATTTGAAGGGCTGCCCCTTTCCCCCAACTGAAAGGAGTCCAAAAAAGTGAAAGGGAAAAGGGGACAAGGGAGAATGCTAAAAATGCTCTTCCTTTGAACACTATCTTTGTGCAGGCATCTGGGGGAGGCCGGCTGGAGCAGGGTCATCTGCCAGCCAGGCCTGTAGGACTTCGCTTCTCTTGTTTATCCCCAGCCACATCTGGGGCAGCTGCCAGGGCCCGCCCCCACTCTGCCATCATTGGAGGAACTCAAACTTAAAGGCTCTGGCTAAGAATCAGGACCTCTCATTTTCCTGTTACTGGTGGACCTGCTGTGGCTGGCTTGGGAGGTTGAGCCCTCATCCAGACCATGTCAGCCGGGAGCAGCTGGAAAGATGTTTTCCAGTATGAGACAAACAAAGTCCTCCGGATCCAGAGCGTGAATTATGGCACCATTAAGTGGATCTTCCACATGCTGGTCTTTTCCTACATCAGGTGAGTGGGGTGTGGGGATACCCTCAACTGTCTGCAATGGTTGACAGCATAAAAGTCCCCAAGTTGCAGCTTCTGGTGTACATCCTGAATTCCACGTAATTTTAAATCTGAGACTTCTTCCTCATAGCAAGCTGGGGCTGGAGGTGCGGAGTGGGGAGGAGTGGGGGGGTGGGGAAGGAAGCAGCTGCAGGCGGGAGGAAACAGTGCCAGTCCACTGCAGAAAGAAGCCACAAGAGGCAAAGCCACACTTTGGGTTCTACCCCGGGCCTGCCAGGGTGAGCTTGGCAGGGCATGCCTGAGGAAAGTGGGAAACAGGGCAACACCCTGGATTCCGAGGGAGGAGGCCAAGATTCAGGGCCCACCTGGTGATAACCTGGCATCTGAGTCATCACCGTTGAAGGGAGGAATAGGACGAGACTTGTCAATGTAACTTTAGGTCCTTTCTAGTGTCGGGAACACCCCCCTCTTGCTCTTTTTCCTGTCTGTTTCTTAACGGCTTATTGAGATATAATTCATAGACTCTACAACTCACTTGTTTAAAGTGTACAACCTAGAGGAGCCTGGGTGGCTCAGTTGGTTGAACGTCCGACTCTTGATTTTGGCTCGGGTCATGAGATCAAGGTCCTGGGATTGAGCTCCAGAGCAGTTCTGCGCTCAGAGTGGAGTCTGCTTGAGATTCTCTCTTCTTCTCGCTTTGCCCCTCCTCCTGCTCTAGAGCTCGATCTCTTTCTCAAATAGATAAATGAATCTTTACAAAAATAAATAAAGTGTACAATTTAGTGGGTTTTAGTATATTCAGAGTTATGCAACCATCACCACAATCAAGTCTAGAACATTTTCATCACCTCAAAGATAAACTCCACAGCCCTGAGCCATCACTCCCAATCCTTCTGCTCCCCTGTAGCTCTGGTGACCCACTAATTTACCTTGTCTTTGGGATTTGCCTCTTCCACACAGGTCATAGAAATAGAATCATGCATTATGATGCCACATGCATTATGTAGTTCTTTGTGTCCAGGTTCTTCCACTCTCCATCATGTTTGCAAGGGGCATTCATGTTGAAACATGTATCTCTACTTCCTTCCTCTGTATGGCCAAGTAATATTCCATTGTCTGGATGGACCTATTGAGGGGGTGGACATCTGGGTTGTTTCCAGTTTGGGGCTATTATGGATAATGGACAATGCTGCTACGAATACGGGTGTAAGTGTGTTTACACGAACATGCTTTCAGTTTTCTTGGATATTGTTCTTACAAGTGAAACTGAAAGATCATTCAGTAACTTTATTTTTGACATTTTAAGTAACCACCCATTTCTGGAATGGCTGCACCACTTCATATTCTCACCAGCAACATATGATCCAATTCCTCCACATCCTTATCAAACACTTGCTCATGTCTGTTTTTGGGATTATGGACATCCTATTGAGTGGTTCTGATTCTGGTTTTGATTCAGTTCCTTAATGGCTAATGCCCCAGTGCTCTTTGTGATGACGGTGGTGAAAACTTGCATCTCTAAGGTCAGACAGTGTAGTTTACTGGCTAAGGGTTAGAGCACCTATTTTATATTCCTGGCTAAGTTTCCTTGGCCAGGCCACTTACCCCTCTGAGCCTCCCTTTCTGCATCTGTTCATAGATTCGTCCTAATTAAACAAGAAAAGGCATGGCAAACACTTCTAGATGTCTGGCATAGGGTAAGAGCTCCACAAATAGCAGCTATCTTTAAAAATAATCTTTTTGACTTAAAAATAGAATTACCATATGCTCCAATAATTCCAGTACTAGATATTTACCCAAAGAAAATGAAAATACTACTTGGAAAAGATACATGCATCCCTATGTTTACTGCAGCATTATTTACAATAGCCAAGATATGGAAGCAACCCAAGTGTCCACTGACAGAGAAAAGGATAAAGAAGATGTCGTATATATACAATGGAATATTGCTCAGTCATAAAAAAGTCTCAAATTGCCATTTAGAGCAACAGCATGGATGGTCCTAGAGAGTACAGTCCTAAGTGAAATAAGTCAGTCACAGAAAGACAAATAAAGTATGATTTCACTCATATGTGGAATTTAAGAAGCAAAATAAATGAACAAAGAAAAAAAGGATGCAAACAATAAACCAGACTCTTAAATACAGAGAACAAACTGGTGGCTGCAAAGGGGAGGAGGTGGGAGGATGGGTGAAATAGATAAAAGAGATTAAAAGCACACTTATCTTGATGAGCACTGAGAAATATATAGGATTGTTGAATCATTACATCATACACCTGAAACTATATAACACCACGTTAATTATACCTGAATTTAAAAAATTAATGAAAAAATAATCTTTTTGAATATAATAGGCACTTTCATATGCATTGTCTCCTTTGACTGTCAAAGTAATCATGTCCACACCCAGGAACTCAGATCTGGAAATGTGGATTCAATAATCCTTCCACTTTGAGCCTTGGTTTTCTCATCTGTAAAATGGGGACAAAGGTTGTTGTAAGGATTAAATGAGTTACTAAATGTAAAGTCGTTTGAAAAATACCTGGTGTATGGCAAGCCTTCACCACGTGTTAATTCTTCTTATTAATAATATTATTAGGATTATTGCAATTTGATTCAATGTTTACTATGCCACAAACACTAAATAATAAACAAATATATTAAATTCTAAAATAAGCCAGATATACGTTACTTAAGCCAGATAGCATAGAACTCATGACGAGGAGCACAGTTAGTAAATGCTCCTTTATGCACCAGTACCTAGATCATGCGTCACAATTCCATGAAACAGATGACGTGAGTTCCTGATATTCCTGGCACACAATTTCCTTAAAGCAGATTCTTATATATAAGAACAGATTATCATGAGAGTACCTTGTAATGATAAATATTGTTCTCTCCCATGATGGAATCTTATCTTCCATGCATTCAACTCCCTCAAACCCAGTAATACATGCTCAGTGGGAGCCCAGAGAGACAGCACAATTTCAACAGTGCAATTACCGAGTGAATGGGTGCCCCAGACCAGGCATGAGATGGGGTACTTCAGTTGGGGATCCTTGTCAATCTGTTCCCACATGCCTTCAACAGAGTGACCATCTTGCCACCCTAATACTCTCCACACTACATGTCCCCTAAAATAAACCACCTCTTTCATCTTCACCTGGTGCAAAACTGGAAAAACTTATTCCAGAACTGGAGGGAAAAAATAGGCTCTGACGGACTTGTTGGAAGGTAGAAGATCTGTTTGCCATGCCTTGTGGACAACTGAAGGTTTTACCAACCCTGTGTTGACAAGACATGATTTTTACCTTAAGTTAAGCACTGACTTTAGAAGGTGACCCCAAAGTAAAATGCTACTCCATTTTTTTTTTACATTTTAAAAGATAAAATTAAAGAAAAACGGTTGCCAGCTTTCTTCCCCCCTCTGTGTTAACAGAATATCTATTCACAACCCACTGAATGGAGTTTCATAGAACACTGCTTGGGAAACGATGCCATAAGTTGTACTGTGAGGCCTTGAGTTGAAAAAACTATAACTTGGCCATTTGTGAAATGGGTAAACCCATGGTACACAGGGATTAGAGGTGGTAGTTTACATCAGATAAGACTGGTATGGATCACAGGTTGGAAGTCCAGACAGGCTCAGGTGATAGTCAAGAAATGTAGCAGCAGGTAGTGGATTCTAGCTGTGGCATCCTCAGTTCAGAGCCTGTCCATACTAGGGTTGCAAAGACAAAGGGCCAGGATAATGAAGTTAAGACAGGACTTCAGTTATTGAGACTGGAGTACAAGGAAGGGGCTATCATTAGAAGAAATAAGACAAGAGGCTGGTTCGCTTCTCATGGTCCCTCAAAACCAAGTTAGTTCAGTTCAGAATTAAAGGCAGAGGCTCCAGCTACATGCAAGGTCATGTGGCTCCAGCTTTGAGGGTTATAGGAGTGTGTAGACAGGATGCTGAGTAGGCCCATGCTAGTCCGAATTGTTTGGATAGCAAGTGACAGAGACTAACTCGCCTTAGGCACCAAGCCACACAGTGGAAGAGATGGAGCTGCCCTCAGACATGGGTGGTTCTAAAATCTCAAAATAAGTCATCGGGTTGGGTCTCTCTCCCTACACTGTGGCTCTACTTGGCTCTCTTCTATGTAGCAAGATGCCATACTCATATCCTCAGTAACTCCATGGGAACAGGCAAGTCTTTCCTGATAGCTCTGGCATGAAAGTCCCAGGAAAGTCTGCTTGGTACAGGTCGAATTAAATATCTACCTCTGAACCAATCCTTGTGGCTAGAGTCATGGTATCACCTGATTGGCCAATCCTGGGTCATGTGCTCACTCCTGTGGCAGGAAGTAGGGACAGGGTGCAGGACTCGAGGAGCCCAGTCTGAACCACATCCAGTGACTTTACCTTAGGAAAGAAGAATACTGTTGCCAGAAAAAAATGGGAAAAGAAGGGGGAGTGGGGCAAAGGAAAACCATCCATTACAGGGTCTTTCCAAAAGCCAGAAATTCCAGAGACTTCTGAAGCTCTAACCTTGGCTTGTCTCAGCCCTGCACCTGGACTGTGGAGACTCTGCTCCGGGTTATTGCCAGGGCAGGGCCATTGGTATTCTCAACAGAGATTTCCCCTGAGAATCAGCTCCCGGAATTCCACAGGGTTTTCCAACTCATGATTCTGTTTTGTCCTCTGGCTTCAATGAGGTGGGAAGTAATGGGATAATGATGATTATACTCCCAGGAAAACTAACTGAAGAAACCTGAATGACAATAAAAATACCTTGCTTATCCAGTTGGCTCCATTTATACCATCTCAGTTGATAGACTGGGATATAGGTATTCTTTTCATTATTACAAAGATAAGGAAAGAAAAGCTATGAAAGATGAAGTTAATTTCTAAAGATCATCTAGGTGGAAAGTGGGTTTCAGAAAGGACTCAAATCCAAAACCAATCCAATGCTTTTAACCCAGAAGGTGCACTACTAGCACCTTAGTTACCTAGCAGACTGCAAAAGCCTGAGTACTAGGCCTCCTCAATCCTTGGCCAATCAATCATTCTTCCTTCTTCATCATGATCTTTGTCTTTCTGGGTTGGCCTGGGCAAGTGCACAAGAAGGGAGTCTGGAATGAAGATCCCATAAGCTTCCCTTTTCTATCATTCACTCATTCCCCCAAATAAATTTTAGACTATCTACTATGAGTCAGAAACTATTCATGGCTCTAGAGGTTATAACAGTGAGCAAAACAAAGTTCCTACAACTCATGGGGTTATATGCTAGTGGAGGATAGAGACATGATAACAAAAAAAGCAAAAAAGACATAATTAAAGACATAATTAAATATCTGATGGTGATAAATGCTATGAAGGGTAATAAAGCAGAGAAGAGAACAAAGAATGCTAATTGGTAAATGTGAGTGCGTGTGGGCTAGAGACATTTGGGCTAGGGTTTGCATGAAGGGAAGGAACAAGACATGACGTATCTAGAAGAGGGTTTCTGGAGGAGCAAACAGCAAGAACAAAGTCCCTGAGGTAGAGACTTGCAAGGAGGTCAGGGTGGCTGGAGCAGAGGCAGCAAGTTAGTCAATGAAAGGAAGTGGGCGAACTAGAGAGATAACACTGGTACGGGAGGAAGGGCAGGGCAGATCACTCAGGGCCTTGGAGGCACTCTGAGATCTTTGGATTTTATTCTGAGTGAGTTGAGAAGCCGTAGGAGGATTTTAAACAGAGAAGTAAAAGATATTTTCATTTTCTCGGACGATTTCCCTCCTCCCTGGAGACCAGCCCTATCAGAAGCTTTTACAGGGAATACAGAAGAGTATTGAGTGAAAAAAGGAGAACTCGACTCAAACCACTTCTTCCCCCTTCCCCAGGCAACCTCTAGTCAGGCTAACAGAAAGCACAATTTTGTCCTGCACAGCCTTAGGCTGTCTGTCACCATGGAGATGGTGCTGTTTTTGTGGCTGTTAAGATGTAGTTCCTGGCTGGCTGCCGATTTCACGGGAGGGCTGCCACACACCTACCTGTGAGGCTGGGCATTTTCAAACTGAGTGGAAGTGAGTCCACCACAGAGATGGGAGTGAGCACCAGAGGCTGGGGAGGCACAACTCCAACCCAGGCATGCCCCTCCGCATAACGCCTGACACTTGAGGGCAACAGAAACATGAAGAGATCTGCCGCATTCTCATCCCACCCTGAACTCCTGGGTGATGCGATACAGATGGGGGTGTCCAGAGAAAACTCACTTCGGGAGGAGTCCGCCTCTAAGAAGTGGATAATCCAGCCATCTGACTCAAGGGACCGAAAGAACAGTGAATGCACATATCCGAAAGCAAAAAAGGGGAGCAGCCAGAAGACAGCATGTTCCAGAAGCTGGTGAGAGAGGAGAGAGGAGCAGGGGTCACGGGCAGAAGAGAGGTAGGCAAGGGCCAGACTGCGGGAAGAGCTGGAATTCGTTCCTCGGGGACATGGAAAGCCACTGACAGGGTTTACAGAGGGGAGTGAAACCACTTTATTCCTGTTTCTAAAAGCACTCTTGAGACTATACAAAGGGTGACATAGGGGGCAAGAGTGACAGGAGAAGGGCACCGAGAAGGACGCCAGAGTCACCCAGTTGAGGGAGGTGGTGACCTGGATGATAATGGGACAGCGCAGGCAGACAAGTGGGCAAAGTGGGGACAAGTTTTGGAGGAAGAACTGACAGATTTTCTCGAAGGGGTAAGACGACTATGGGTTCCCAGGTGGATGAGGATGCCTTTACAGACAGGAGGAAGACTGAGGGGCGGCAAGCTTGTCCACGAACAGCATTGTCAGTGATGTCAAGGAAGTACACAACTACTGCCATCATCGGCATCTTTTCATTAATTCCCACACTAAAACATTAAGAAAGCTGGAGGCACGCAGTCTACAAAAAATGGTCCTTTCAAATGAATAAATTTAGCTTTATGGAGAACTTGCCTTGTCCTGGTTTTCTCATTTCACCCTAGAAACCGAGGCTTCTCTGTGAACCAGCTCTCACACACCCACAGGCTTTGGGCACCACAACTCCAGCCCAGCCTCCCACCCAGGGCAGGAACCTCCCAACCCTTCTGGGTTTTTAGCACAGTACTGAAAAGAGAAAGGACCTGATTAGATGGATTATTCACAGAGCAGCACGCATCAGCTGGCTGACATGCAAGATGCCAAGAAGGGAGGCAAAGGTGGGACAGGAGAAGCCAGAAAGGATATATAATGAACAGCCTTGAACTTCATCCTGAGGATACTGAGAAAGCACGGAGAGTTTTCCCCACCCTGCCACCAACATTTCATTATGAAAACATTTCAACCATATAGATTTGCCTTTTCTAGACAGTATTTCATCTCAAAATCAGCAGAGCAGATTCTGTTCAGTAGCAAATACCCTGCCCAATATAATACTAACATCTCCTTATTACATAAGAGGACCCAGAAAGGTTAAGTAACTTACACATGGCCATGTAGCTAGTAAGTGGTAGAGCCAAGACTACACCCAAACTTCTCACTCTAGAGCCCAATCTTTTACTACTAAATTATGTAGACTCTGGAGGAGACAGGAGCACAAATGGAGGCAGGGGGATCATTCAGGAGGCTACTCTGTGGTCTAGGTGAGAGGTGATGCTGACCTAGACTGAGGAGGTGGCGGCAGTAGAGGAGAGAAATAGATGAATAGCATTAGGAAGATAAACTATGATTTGACCATTGAATGGTTGAGGGGTAATGAGGGAAAGGATACTAAGGAATGTTTCTGGATTGGGCAACTGAACTGTGGTGGGAGAGTTTATTGGGATAGGTGATGTTGGGGGAGGAGCCCACCTGCGGTGGAAGATGAGTTCAGAACTGAAGGCACTGAATCTGTCATGTATCTAGGACATCTAAATTTGGATGCTTAATAGATAGATATGTGAATCTGGAACTAGAGATAGAGATTTTTATATCACCAGTATATCGGTGGTAACTTAGAACCATGATGTAGCTACAACTGGCCAGCAAGCGTAGATGTAAGTGGGAAGGCAAGGAGGGCTTAGAACAGACCCCTGAGGAATGCTAACATGTAAGTGATGGGGAGCACAGAAGTCCCTGAAGGATTCTCAGAGGGGTGGCCATGGAGATCCAAAGAAAGTCAGGAGAATGTGGATTCCAGGAAGTTAAAGGGAAGAAGGGGAAGAAGAGGTGGCATGGTCATTGGGGTCAAATGCTGCTGAGCATTTTAGGAAGATCAGCTCTGTAGTATGTCTATCAGAAGTAGCAAGGATGACGTTGCTGTTTACTTGGCAAGAGAGGCTTTAGAGAAGCGGTGGAGCGGGAGCCAGACTGGAGTGGGCGGAGGAGTGAATGGAGATGCAGAAATGGATGTGGTGACTCAGTCTTTCAAGGGACTTGGCTACAAAGGAGAAGAGAGGCACTGAGTGGTGGTGGTAGGAGAAGAATGTGGGGTTGAGAGAGATTTTATTTTTAAGGTGGGAAATGATGTCGGAATGCAGATGGAAAGGAGACCAGAGAAAGAGAGATGATGAGATAAATGAAAATCACCACCACCACCACCACCATCATCATCATCATCACCACCACCACCATCATCATCATCATCATTGTCACCAACTGGCAACCACAAAGAAAGCTTATTCTTTTCTGGAACTAACCATTAGACGTTTCTTCCTTACATTGAGCCCCAATCAGTCTCCCTGTCATTCTCCCCTTTAGTTAGAGTTCTGTCCCATGATCCCTTTTCTAGTTGACACTCTTCAAATGGCTGTACCCCACTGTTGTATTTTTTCCTTTACTTTAAAATAATGACCTTAATCCCTCCGGCCATTTGCCCTTAACATGGTATCTATGTCCTTTATAATCTCAGCCAAGCCCACCCAACCACACTCTTGTTTTGTCAAGGCCCTCTTAAAAGTGGTGCATGTACTCTTGCTTTGCTGGTGGAAGCAAGAAATGGTTCAGTTTTTTTGTGGTTTGGCAAAATTAGTTGAATATAAAATATATGCATCCTCTAACCCAGAAATTTATCTTAGAGTGTGAAATTTATATTTGGTGTGAAAAGATTCTTTTGCAAGTACATGCCTAGCGACATGAGAGAGGAGGGTGTCGAGGCAATGAAACACAGTGCTGAAGAGAACAGACTGAGCCTCCATGGTGAAAGACTGAATGCTTATCCCCTAAAGATCAGGAATAAGACAAGGATGCCTATTTTCACTGCTACTATTCAACACTGTACTGGAAGTTCTAGCCAGAGCAATTAGGCAAGAAAAAGAAATATATGCCATCCAAATTGGAAAGGAAGAAGTAAAACACCACTCAGATAATATGATCCTATATATGGAGAATCCAAGGGAAGTCACAAAAAACCATTAACGTTAATAGACCCATTCAGTAAAGTTTGGAGGTACGAGATCAACACATAAAAATCAGTTGTGTTTCTGTACACCAGCATGGGGAAAGTAAAAAAGAAAATTAATAAAATAATTGGACAGTGGCATCCAAAAAAGTCTAAGATGTGGGGCTGGTGTCTGCTACTCTGTGTCTTAGTCTGTTGGGGCCACTATAACACTGATGGAGTGCCTTATAAATGACAGAAATGTGCTTTTCACATTTCCAGAGGCTGGGAATTCTAAGATCACAGTGCCGGCAGATAAGGTGTCTGGTGAATATGCACTTCCTGGTTCATACACAGCCACCGTTTTGCTGTGCCCTCACATAGTAGAATGGGCAAAGAGTTTCTGGAAACTCTTATAAGAGCATTAATCCCTTCAGCCCTCATAACCTAATTACTTCCCAAAGGTCTCACCTCACTTCCTACTGCCATCACACTAGGGGTTCGGTTTCGACATTTGAATTCTAGGGAGTCACAAACATTCAGTCCATGGCATTATGTGAACTTAGGCTAGCTCTGTTTGTACCACAGTGTGCTCAGATATAAGGTGGGGACAAAACCAGGACCTTCCTTACAGGGTTGTTTGAGGGGAGGTGCGGATTGAAAGAGTTAATATATACTATTAACATATGCTTAAAAGAATGCTTGGCACACAGTAAGAGCTATATCAGGGTTACCAAAAAATGTTTACAATTGTAAAAACTGAGCAAAACTTCCAGGTAAATATCCACCAGGAAGAGACTAGGGGGAGCAAATTATCACAACTCACCTCTTAGGTTGAACTAAATGAAAATTGCTGATATCTACTTCTTTGATCTACAAAATGAGCAATTTCATATGTTTCAATCTAAACACTAGAATTATCTGTAATGATTAAAAGTGATTCCATATCATAGATCTATTTTTATCATACATTTATCACTACTGTTGTGGAAAGATTTAACAATATATTATTGAGTAAAAATATCAAATTACACAAAGCATGTAGCGCGTGGCCATGCTTGGGTGTCAAGGTATGGGCATAAGAAGATACCTGGAAGATACTCTGTTTCTTTCTTTTTTTTTTTTTTTAAAGATTTTATTTATTTGACAGAGAGAAACACAGCCAGAGACGGAACATAGGCAGGGGGAGTGAGAGAGGGAGAAGCCGACTTCCCGCGAAGCAGGGAGCCCGATATGGGACTCGATCCCGGGTCTCCAGGATCATGACCTGAGCCGAAGGCAGTTGCTTAACCAACTGAACCACTCAGGTGCCTCAGATATTGTTTCTTTTTTTTTTCTTTTTTTTTAAAAGGTTTTATTTATTTATTTGACAGAAAGAAACACAGCGAGAGTGGGAGCACAAGCAGGGGGAGTGAGAGAGGGAGAAGCAGGCTTCCCGCCGAGCAGGGAGCCCGATGTGGGGCTCGATCCCAGGTCTCTGGGACCAGGTCATGGTCCCAGAAGGCAGTCGCCCAACCAATTAAGCCACCCTGGCGCCCCACAGATACTCTGTTTCCACAGCAGTAATCTCTGGGAGGGAGAATGCCAGAAGCTTTTCATATTCTTTGTGCAGTTCTGTGAAATTTACACTTTTACAACAATTAAAGGGGTTTTCTTTAAAAATGTGGCTCATAAAACCCAAACACAGGACTCCTGCTGCTTGCTGCCTACTGTGGCCACAGGCCATTGGCGTACCACCGCTCAAGAATGAAATATTTTACTTATTTCACTGAAGGTTAAGATAACACTAATTGTTTTGTTGTTTTGTTTTCTTCTGAATGGAATAACATAATGTGGGTTCATATGGGCTCAGTATTATCTAAAATTTTCGGGCGTATGACATCAACTTCTGCCACCTTGGGTGGACTCTGGTTTGTACTGGCATAATTTTAAAGATTTTATTTATTTATTTATTTGACAGAGAGAGAGAGAGATCACAAGTAGGCAGAGAGGCAGGCAGAGAGAGGGGACAAGCAGGCTCCCTGCCAAGCAGAGAGCCCAATGCGGGCCTCGATCCCAGAACCCTGAGATCATGACCTGAGCTGAAGGCAGAGGCTTTAACCCACTAAGCCACCCAGGTGCCCAGCATAACAGTTTTTAGGCCAAAGGTAGGATTTTACACTTTTCCATTATTTTTCCTCTAATTGATAAAGTTTAACTAATAGATTAAGATTCACTCTCTGTTCTCCATGTAGTTGAATGTGTAGAATGTATTCTGGAGTACCAAGTTCTTTGAATTAGAAAGAGCATTTGGGAAACATTATAAGGAAGGGTTTTCACAGAAGTGTTGGCTGCTGGAAAAGAAATGCAACAGCCAAAGGAAATTGAAGTGAAGATGATGTCTTAGGGAAGCCGTGGGTAAAAAGGAACTGACACTCCTTAACTCTAGCTCAGAAAAATGTGGGGAGGGGTGGAATGGGGGGGGAGGCTCTTATAAAGCTACAACAGGCCAACTGCATTGGGGTAGGCTAAATAATGGCCCACAAAAGATTTCCACTCCCAAACCCCAGGACCTGTGAATCTATATGAATGGGCAAAAGGAATTTTTGTAATTGATACAACTGAGTTAATTGATGTAACCGAGTTTAAGGTCTTGAGATGGGGAGATTATCCCGGATTATCTGAGTGCCCCCAGTGTAATCACAAGAGTACTCAAAAGAGGGAAGCAAGAGGGTCAACGTTAGATAAAAGAGATATGACAATGGGAGCTGAGGTTGGAGTGATGTGGCTAGGAGCCCAGGAATGCCAAAACAGCTTCTAGAAGCTGGAAAAGGCGAGGAACAGATTCTTTCATGGAGCCTCCAGAAGGAATCAGCCCTCTAGGAGTCACTTTGATTTCAGCCCCGTAAGACCAATTTTAGATATCTGACCCCCAGAACTAAGAGAATAAATTTGTATTAAGACATGAAGTTTGTGGTAATTTGTTATAGGAGTAATAGAAAACTAATCTAATTGGTATTTAACTGGCCTTGAGGGTCCAGACTCTCTTCCACTTTCTTCTCAGTGCATCTCCTGCTGTCCTTGACCCCTTGTGGACCTCACCCCATTTCTGAGTGGGGCAGGAATGGAAATAATTGGATTCTTCTCTTGGGGTTTTAAACACAAAAAGCAGTAGCTGTGGGCCCAACTTCATTTTTTTTTAAAGATTTTACTTATTTATTTGACACAGAGAGAGAGATTATAAATAGGCAGAGAGGCAGGCAGAGAAAGAGGGAGAAGCAGGCTCCTTGCTGAGAAGAGAGCCTGAAGTGGGACTCGATCCCAGGACCCTGAGATCATGACCTGAGCCAGAGGCTTAACCCTCTGAGCCACCCAGGCACCCTGTGGGCCCAACTTCTCTATGAGGTACAGAGGACACAGTGCCCAAGGCCCACAGTTCCTTTAGGGGCCATGAAAATGTTGGCCTTGAGGTAAGTGGTTAGTTACCCAGATTTGAGGGTGGTTTACTTTCAGATCCCATCCTTTCGTTTTAGAGCTACCTTTAGTCAGTGAGCCCAGGCGCTATGAGGAAGACTCAGGCTTTGCTGAGCTGTGCTTCCTGGCCTGAGGCCCTTTGAGGACTCTCTCACCAGGCTGGCATGGGGCCGGGGGCCCCTGAGATGCCAATAAGAGAATATTCGTATTCAGAGTGTGTAGGTCCTCTTCACAGTGGGCACCTTCGCCTACACCTGTCGAGTAGGTGCTGTGTGCAAGCCTCAGAGCTCCACAGCTGAGCTCATTCTCTGTCCTTCCTTCTTCCCCAACCCTCTGCAGCCCCCCTTCGGAGGTCACACCTGCCTGTGAGTGCCCGCACATTAGTCCTCTTTGACTCCTCAGGCCTGTCAGCTTTCCACCCCACCATCTCTTTCTCCCCATCGTTCAAGTTGTCAGCAAGCCCCCAGCTCCTTCCTGCCCTCGCACCAGAGGGACCAGTGGGTTTTCAGGCTTCAGCACGCACAGAATGTAGCTTCTTCGGGCTGAAAGTTCACAGGGATCTGGGTACCAGGCAGCCCTCCCCTTGTTCAGGGACTACACCCATGGCTAGAGGTGACACGGCTTGTCTGAGTCTTAGGGATAGTCATTAGGAGAGGATATGGTCAACTCTTTTCCTCTATTTTTCCTTTGATGTAGCTCTTGTATGATAGGTTCATTATCATACAAAGACAAGTTTTCTGACTTATGAGGGGGTTGGATTCTGTTGAGTGGGCCAAACTGACCCAGTGTTATTCTGGGAGCATGTCGCCATGTCTGACACAGCGACACTGCACAGACCCGATCACCTTGAGATGCTAGGCTTAAATATACTGTCGAACAAGTATTATATTTGTCTATGGAATTGTAGGTCATAGCTCTTTCTCATGTGTGCTGACTAGACCTAAAATCTGGGTCTCTCGTTCCAATGTCCTTCTTGAGATTTCTTTTCTTTTATTTTCCTTAGGATTTTTTAAAAAAGATTTTACTGGGGCACCTGGGTGGCTCAGTTGGTTAGGCGACTGCCTTCGGCTCAGGTCATGATCCCGGAGACCCGGGATCGAGTCCCACATCGGGCTGCCTGCTCAGCGGGAAGCCTGCTTCTCCCTCTCTCATTCTCCCTGCTTGTGTTCCCTCTCTAGCGGTGTTTCTCTCTGTCAAATAAATAAATAAAATCTTTAAAAAAAAAAAAAAGATTTTACTTATTTATTTGACGGGGGGGGGGACACAAGCAGGGGGAGGGGGAGAAACAGGCCTCCCGCTGAGTAGGGAACCCGATATGGGGCTCGATCCCAGGACTCAGGATCATGACCTGAGCCGAAGGCAGATGCTTAATGACTGGGCCATCCAGGCGCCCCGGTATTTTACTTTTGAGTAATCTCTACACCCAACATGGGGCTCAAACTCACAACCCCGAGATCCCAAACTAAGCCGGCCAGGCGCCCCCAATGAGTTTTCTCTTTTAATGAACAGTATATAAATACTAAAATATATTGACAATAATATCATAAACCCCCATGTACACCATCCAATTTAAGAAGTAAAACATTATTAATCCAGTTTTAGCTCCCTGCAGACCCAGCCCGGATCCCACCCCCCTTCCTTTCCTCTTTTTTTTTTTTTTTAAAGATTATTTATTTATTGATTCATTTATTGATTGATTGATTGATTGATTGATTTGAAGGAGAGAAACACAGACAGAGAGGGAACACAAGCAGGAGGAGTGAGAGAGGGAGAAGCAGGCTTCCTGCCCAGCAGAGAGCCTGATGTGGGGCTCGATCCCGGGTCTCCGGGATCATGACCTGAGCTGAAGGCAGTCACTTAGCCAACTGAGCCACGCAGGTGCCCCTTCCTTTCCTCTTATAAACACCATCCTGAATTTGGTGTTTGTCATTCAGGATTTGTTTTTATAGTTCTGCAACATATGTCTATAACTAAAAAAACATTTTTTCCTTTTTTGTTGGGGTGAGATTCATATCCTATGAAATAACCATTTTAAAGTGATCAAGTCAGTGGCATTGAATAATACACTGTTGTGGATCCACTACCTCTATCTAGTTGCAAAACATCTTCAGCACTCCAAAAGGAAACCTCACGCACTCATAGTCAGTCTGGCTCTCCAGTCCCTGACTCCCATCAGTCAACTCTCCATCACTATGGATTTACTTATTCTGGATTATTTCACATAAACAGGATCATACAACATGTGACCTTTTGTGTCTGTCTTCCTTACTTAGCACAATGTTTTCGAGGTTCCTGAACAGTATAGCATGTCTCAGTACTTTATTCCTTTTTCTAACTGAATAATATTTCATCATACAGGTAGATCACGCTCCGTTTATCTATTCATCTACTGCTGAACACGTGGGTTGTGTCCATCCTTTGGCTATTATGAATAGTGCTGCTGCGAGCATGCATGGACAGGCATTTGTCTGAGTGTAGAATGTTGTCTTGGATTTCTTTAAACTTTACATCACACTGGCATATATTAGACGGCTGGCTCTGGGCTAGAAGGTAGAACAGCTGAGGACCTCAGTTCTGCCACTAACGAGCTGTGTTATCTTGGGCAATTTCCTTTACCTCTCTGAGCCCAGTCTCTCATCTACAAATGGGATGATAACAGTAACTATCTCAGTAACAGATGATGCATGGAGAGCACCTGGCATGTACTAATGCTCAATAAAGGGCAGCTGCTATGGTCAATATTAACTGTAAACCAGGTGGATGTTTCTGGAAATTAGGTGGCTGACCTGCTGGACACATCCTTAGGTACTGTTGTGCTGTTCAGCCCCAGGACAAAGCAGGTGGACCAATGTGGGGCTGGACTCTGGCATTTGAGAAGTTGCCCTTCTCAAATCAGGGTCTATATGAGGCGATTCTGGAAACTGACACTGGGGGCAATCGTTCCCACGTGGTGAATGCTCACAGTGTGCCAAGATACGATGCTGTGGAGTTTGCACATATACCTCATTTCATCCTCACAACCAGCCCGGAGATAGGTACAACTAGTCTTCCCACTTTACAGCTAAGGAAAGTGAGTCACAGAGAAGGCAAGTGGGTAGCCTGCCCAAAGTCGCCTGGGGAAGCTAGGATGTGAGTGAGGCAGCCTTCACAACCTGCACCCAACACCACTGCCCTGGGCCTCCCTTGACAGAACCACTGATGTTTCTCTGTGTCTGCTGCTTAGCTTTGCTTTGATCAGTGACAAGCGGTACCAAAAGAAAGAGCCTGTTATCAGTTCCGTGCACACCAAGGTGAAAGGGGTAGCAGAGGTGAAGGCGGAGATAATGGAGAATGGAATGAAGAAGATGGTGTCTGAGGTCTTTGACACGGCAGATTACACCTTCCCCTTGCAGGTGAGCTCTTGTCAGCAATCTCAAGGACGCCTCCCTGCTTTGCTGTCACCAGGGCCCTGCCTCCCTCCCCTGGGACATGGAGCCTCAAGCCAGAAAAACACTGGCCCTATTTTAAAAAGCTCTGTGAAAATCCCAACTGAGAAAACCTAAAAATTGCAAAATTGGGTCAGATCCAGCAGCTCAAAGATGATTCTTTGCTTTATCGAGTCCTACGGGGTTTCTCAAAATAGCAGTGTGATCCGGTGCATTTAAAGCACGATTTGATTCACTCACAACTTGATTTATACACAGCTTTTAGAAGCAGGGCCATCAAGCCAGCAAGGTCTGCCTGGATCCAGAAAGACAAAGAACTTCCTGCCCACACAGCACTGGTCCTTCTGAATTGTTTGTGTGGAGTTTTATCAACAAAAATGTCTCCAGAAAAAAAAAAAAAAAAACAACATTCATTCAGATACATTCTTACACAAGGGAAAGGAAATAGATGACAAGGAAAGGAAGAGTGTGGATCACAGGGAGAGACTATCTGACTGTTTAAATTTGCGAGAAGAGAAATAAAAATAGAATAGTCAAGAAGGAGAATCGAAGTAGGAATGAGAACACCGAAGAACAGATAGGGAGGCTGGAGGGACAAAGGGGCACTTCTGCAGCATCTGGGAACTAGCGTGCTTTGCAAAACCGTAAAACCCAGGCCACTATCTGTTTCTAGCAGGGGGTTCAGTAAGATCTCCAGCTATTCCCTGGGTTGTGGGCTGCCGTTTGCCCTTTAATTAAAATCCTGGATAATCTCAACAGTGTTCTGATGAAGCCAATACCCCCATGGCCCCACTCCACCCCCCAGCCCCAGGTCTCTTAAGTTTTGATTTAATGGGATTTTATTGTGTCCAAAAAATGACAAGGCTGCTTTTGAGGCTTGAATGGAAAATGAATACTCAGTCAGTTTGAATGTCCCTTTGCTCTCCTTTGGCTCAGCAGGGCGGCTCATGAGCTTTGATCCTAAGTCCCCAGCGCAGTCCAAGTTGCTCCCAGACCTGATTTCTAGAGCATAGTTTAGAAAGGTGGAAGGTTAGCCCCCAGGCAGAGCAGGCCGGATTATGATGATGAAGTAGGTCTGTTCTCCAGGGCCTGGCATTTGCCTCCTCTCCTCTTTCTCTGCAGGGGAACTCCTTCTTCGTGATGACAAATTTTCTCAAGACAGAAGGCCAACAGCAGGGGAGATGTCCTGACGTAAGCAGGGGACCTGGAGTGGTCGGGGTGTGTGAGAAGAGTTGCTGGAGGAGGCACAAGTCAGAGGAACATGATGAGTGGAGGCCATTTTCACCCTATGGTCAGGCTCTGGTTTCCCCTAACACCGGCCATTAAACCTGCTCCCTAAAACACAGAAAATCAAATGTGCATAAACTAGTCACTGCATTTCTCTTTTCCTTCTTCTGTTCTCGGGCTGAGACCTAACTGACCTCATTTGCCGAGGCCAGAAGAAAGGGCTGGCTGAGCCTTCCCGCTCGTGGCTTTGCCCAGTTCTGCAGCCAAGCGCTGCTTGGACCAGGTCCCCTGCTCTCCAGCCCCGGGGGCCTTCCCTGAAAGTGGTACCGGCTGCCCTGGCATCTACTTTTTAGACTTTTATTCACTTTTCATTTTTATTGACACATAACTCAGATGCCATAAAGTCATCCATTTTCAAGTGGAGAAATGAGGGTTTTTTCGTATTTTCACAGTGATGTACCACACCACCACTACCCAGGACATTTCATCACCCCAAAAAAAGTCCTGTAGCCACGAGCAGTCACTACCCATTCCCCGCTTCCCTCAGCCTCTGGCAAGCACTGGTCTACTTTCTGTCTCCATGGATTTGCCTATTCTGGGTACTTCGTAGTGCTGAGATCATGCAGTTCGTGTCCTTTTGGGGCTGGCTTCTTTCACTTGGCATCACATTTTGAAGGGTCATCCGTGTTGCAGCAGGTGTCCATGCCTCCTTCCTTTTTATGGCCGAATCATATGGCCATAAATTCACTCCGCTTTATTTGTCCTGATGAATATTAGGGTTGTTTCTACTTCTCATCTGTGAATGGTGCTGCCGCGAACATTTATGTACAAGTTTTGGTGCAGAAAGAGGCATCTGCTTTTCTGTATCTTAAGATACACATGTTGCTTACTCCCCACTATTCCGTCCTCCTCCCTGCAGTTTCCCACCCAGAGGACGATCTGTTCCTCTGACAAGAATTGTAAAGAGGGAAGGACAGACCCACAGAGCAAAGGTATATTTTGTTTCTTTTCAGGGATGGGGGGGTGAGTGCTCTGCTATCTTGGTGACATTCACAATGCCCTAAAGTTCAAATCATTAGCCTCTGGCTCTCAGCTGCCTTTTTCCACCCTCACCAGGCCGTGGGAGAGCCTGTGTCTGTCCATGCCTGTGCTCTGTCCCTGGAAGACTGGCTACTGACTAGCAACGTGATCTAATTCCCCAATGAGAGCAGCTCCTGAAACCCTCCAGAATTAGAATTTTCAGGGCTCTCATTGACAAGAAAATCTCTGATCCTCAGTGCCATCTGTACGCTGAGCTTTCCCCCCTCGAATTTCCCCCCCAAAATTGAGGAGTATGAATTGTACCCCCAGGGCACCTGGGGCCAGTGCCACCCACAGAGTTTCTTTATCTCTTGTTTTAATTTAAAGAGACACGTGATGATTAAATCACAAAAAAGATAAAACCATCAGTGGTTATAACACACACACATACACAAAAAAGGCCTATGGATGTTACATTCTGTTCCATAAGACATGTGTGTTTGAGTTGGTCCACAGAGCATTCAAACATGACCTACTATTTAACTTGCCCCTCGGGAATCTGCTAGTGACACTAACACTCTGGGAAGATGTTCCATGTTCATTCTGCGGCTTGGCACATCCCTGGTCCATGCTGTACACCCTGAAGGGACTCTGGTGCCTGTTCAGATTTCAAGTTCTAGTCCACGTATGCCAGGCAAGAGAAGACACCCTGCTCAGCTCCTCTCTCAGCATCTTTTCTTGCAAAGAAACCAAAAAAGCCAACAGCATCCACAGTGTCTCTGTCTTCTTTCTGAGTCTTTTTTTTTTTTTTTTAAAAGCTTATGGTCTGATGTGTCCCTTGCTTGGATCGCCTTATGTAAGTTTGTGGTTCGGATGAGGTTTTGTGGAAATTGAAACTGCTTGGGTTGAAAAGTAAAATAAAGAGTCTCTTGCTTGGGTTGAGTTCATGATGTACCCACACTTTTCACACCTGTGCTTCTCTGACCCTTTGACCTCCCCCACACCCCACCAGGGATCCAGACCGGAAAGTGTATAGTGTATAAGGAGAGGCTGAAGAGCTGTGAAGTCTCCGCCTGGTGTCCCGTTGAGAAGGTGGAAGAGGCACCCCGGTGAGCTGCGGTGAGGGGACGTGGGGGGAGGCGGAGATGGAGTGGCCCTGATCAGTGAGCCGATGAAAAGTCCTGAAAAGTCCTGGGTCCTACTGACTTGGTGAACCTCCATCCCAGGCACACTAGTGGTGGTCTCTGAGAAGGCCATGCTATTGTTAAAATACTGCAATAATTCTGTACCGACTGGTATATAACTACTACCCTGAGCACCCTTGGGTGTCCCTGGGCCCCGGGCTGTCCCAGCACCTTACAGAGCACCTCTGGAGCCCTCCTCTAGCACTAGAACAGGTCCCATTCTGACTGGCTGCTGTCCATACTGACTGATTAGGGATGGGAAGGTGGCAGGAAGGGAGGGAAGAAAGGAAAAAGAAAGGGGAAGAAAAGGGGAGAGGAAGGAGACGGATAGAGGGAGGGAGGGAGAGAAGTTTTCCTAAATTAAGTGGTCACAGTGACATACACACTTGTTGATCACAGTGACATACACACTTGTTTGATTCTTCTCTTGAACACACAAAGTCAGCCCCAGAAAGCAGAACTTGATTGTAAATCTCAGAAACCACAGGGATTGGTACATTTCAGCAGAAGAATAGAGACCTGGATTCAAATTCTGACTCTAACACTGCCTCACTGTGTAGCCTTGAGCAAGGAGATTAACCTCTCTGAGCTTCATTATCCTTATTTGTAAAATGAGGATAATAGTGGCCCCTACCTCACAAGGCTGTAGTGAAAATTAAATCAAATGATACTTGTACCTCAAAAGCAAAGTGAGCCCTATGCCTGGTTTATAGTAAGTGCTGAACAATGCACACACACACACACACACACACACACACAAACACTGATCTGCCCCTAGAAGTATGGGGGTTCTAGACCAGCACTGTAAAATGGAACTTTCTGCAATGATGAAACTGTTCTGCACCTGCACTGTCCAATATGGTAGCCACTAGATACATGTGGTCACTGGGCACTTTAAAATGTGGCAACTGCAACTGAGCAACTGAATTTTTAATTTAATCTAAGTTCAATTTTAATAGCCACACATGCCTAGGGGATATTATATGGGAGAACGCAGCTCTGGATGAATGTGACTCAAAAGCACACCATCAGCATCTTTGGGGCAAAGAGAAGATTGCCCCAAGCTGAATTTTTAGAAGGTCCAGGCAAAGGCTTCCCTTGTCAGGGTGGGAAGCACTCGGCAGTGTCAGCCTGTCCAGTCCTCAATCAGTAATGGTACTACTCACGTTTATTTCTAGGTCAGAGAAATTTCTTTTTCACGAAAAGAATTACCCAGGGCCTGAGTAAGCTATTGTTTAACAGTCAAGCAGTCCCTGGTTCAAGGCAAGAGGCCTCTTGATTGCCTGTAGTTTTCAGTCGCCAACTTGATATCAGAGAAATACTGGGCATCTCCATTGTGCAGGTCCTTGGACTGCAATTTTATATGCCCTTGGGCAGGCAACCCCCTGAACTTCACTTTCATCATGTTATGCAAAGGGATTACTAAAATGGTTCATTTAATCGTTCAGTCAACACATCTGATACCATGTAGGAAGTATATTAATTTTACACGTAACTACGCACAAGAGACTGTGCTAAAAATACAAACAGACCCAGATAGTGAGCAGGTCCGAAGCCAATCACAGTCTAATCAGAGGTACGCCATGTGCACAGAGAGCTATATTTCAAGGCAGAAAGTTAAGAGTGTCATAAGAGAGGAATAAAGGGCTTTGATCCTTCAAGTTTCAAGTTCTCTTATTCTTACAATGTTGCCCAGGAAGCATGGGATTTAGAATGTTCTAAAGGTAAATGATCCGGCATGTAGTAGACATTTGTTGTAAATAAGAATTTTTGATGCAAATGTCAGAAATACAACTTAAACTGGCTTCAGGAAAAAAAGACAATGTTATTATTATTATTTTTTAAATTTTTGTAATGAGGAGTCCAGAAGTATTAGCTTCAGGAAAGGCTTGATCCAGGCTTCAAATAAAAATGATTTCATGAAGATTCTTTTTCTTCCTGTTCCTTCCAATCCATCCTCATCCCCATCCCACCCCACCCCAAGTTATTCTTTCTTCCATTTTGGCTTTCCTCACACTGTGGTCCAGGGAACTCCAGGTTTATACTGTCTTTACTACTAGCAATCTTAAAGAAAATGAGTTTTTCTTTTTCCAGTATTTCCTACAAAACTCCTAGAATGTCTTCATTGGCCTAAATCACGTGACAATCTATGAACCAGTCTCTATAGCCAAGGGGATTAGGTTATTCTATTCAGCCAGCTCTGGGTCACTTGCCCACTCTGCGACCTCTAAGGGTGGGCAGGAAATGGATTCCTCTCCACCCAACCCTCTGGGTTGAGAGTGGAAGAGACTTGGCTATCTGCAAGGGAGAAAACTGAGGTGCTTCTAACAGAGGGGGAATGGATGCTGGGAAGGCAAAAACTGTAGTGTTCTATATAGTTACATCCTAAATAGAGGCAAAGCTGGGCTCTGGCAATTCTGGAATAAAAAGCAGATCATTCTTGGTGCTCCCTTCCAATACTTCCATTCTTTCCTGGTGCTACTCTCATTACACACACACACACGCACACACACATTATATGTACATATATACATTATATATACATATATATGTATATATACCTGCCACCCACTGAGGCCTGCCAACAATAAGGTATCAGCTGTATCTCTTTATCTACAGACAATTCTCTTCATCTTTTGCAGACTGTCACATGCATAAGGACAAAACCTTGACTGTCATGTTCATCACTGTATTCCCAGTATCCAGTCTCATGCCCAGCCCAATAAGTATTTGTCAAATGAATGAATCGATGGATTGTGGGTGGACCTACCTAAAGTCTAGGATTTGGGCTCCTCTAACTCATGGAGAATTTATGCTACTCAGAGCCTATCAATCTATGACTCATAGAGCCAACTATATATGTGTGGCCCTGTGCTTAAGGCCAGGAATGCCAAGATAAAAAGAATCCAAGCCTATTGGGAAAGATACAAACAGGGGGCTGCTGGAGCTGGCTTAAACTGACTCTGAGCCAATTATGCTCATCCCTTCCCAAACTCCAAGTTCGGTGATACCCACTAGTGGCTTGAAATCAGCCATGGTGGGAATGCTTATACTGCAATAATCAGTAAAAGCTACATATCAGAGTTTTTCTTCCCCCCTGGAGACCTGTTAAAATATTTACCAGCACATCACCACATTTCCTAAGCACACAATTACATCGAGTGTGAGAAGGGTTATAGTAAATGCCGTGGGGTCTCAGGAAGAGAGACGTTCTTCCTCTTTTTTAGGTTTTTAGGAAGGTTTTGCCACTAGACTACATTTCTCTTCTCATTGCAATGACCCGAGCCAGAAACCAGAAGCCCACGGTCCCACTGGCCCACTGATCCCCATGTCACCTCTCTCTCAGGCCCGCGCTCTTGAACAATGCCGAAAACTTCACTGTGCTCATTAAGAATAACATCGACTTCCCTGGCCACAACTACACCACGTAAGTGCCCAGAATGTCTGGCCATTAGCTTTCTACTGCTGTGTAATGGATTATGCCAAAATTTAGAAGCTTAACAACCAGTATTTATTATCTCATGCGGTTTCTGGGGGTCAAGAGTGTGGGAATGACTTCGATGGATGGTTCTGATTCAGACTCCCTCTCGGCTTGCAGACAAGCTGTCAGTGGGGACTGCAGTCACCGCTGGCTTGACTGGGACTAGAATCCTCTCCCAAGCTCACTCACCTGGTTGTCAGCAGGAGGTTCAGTTCCTCACCATATGGACCTCCCCCTAGGACAGCTTGAGTGTCCTTAGGTATGGTGTCTGGCTTCCCCCAGAGCCAGTGATCCAAGAGGGACAGACAGCAAGCCAGCAAGACACTAAACAAGAGGAAAGCCGCAGGATTTTATGACTTAAGCTTGGAAGTGACACACCATCACTTCTGCCACATGCTAATGGTCACAAAGACAAACCCTACACGGCGTGGGAGGGGACTACACAAGGATGTGACTCCCAGGGGCTGAGGATCCTCAGGGCCCCTCATGGAACCCAGTCACCAACTAGCTCATTCTCATGAAAGTGATGGGTCTCAGTTTTCAAAAATATGTTTGTTTGCTTGCTTGCCTCTCATGCAGGAGAAACATCTTGCCAGGTGTAAACATCACTTGTACCTTTCACAAGACTCAGAATCCACAGTGTCCCATTTTCCGACTAGGAGATATCTTCCGAGAAACAGGAGATAATTTTTCAGATGTGGCAATTCAGGTTGGTGGTGTCTTGGGACGGCGAGGGTGTGAGTTGGGGAATGAAGATGTCAGATGGCCAAATGGCCAGGCCCCTGGGTCCTAGTTACAGGGCCCCCTTCATTGAGCATTCAGTAAATCCCTGCATGGTGCCAAGGCCCTTCTCTGCATTACCCTATCTAATCCCACAACAACTCTGTGAGTGCCACCCCTGGGGCAGCAGCTCCTGTGGCTGCTGTAACAACCCACCACGATCTTGGTGGCTTAAAATGACACGCATTTTCTTTTACACTTCTGGAGGTCCAAAATCAGTTTCATGGAACAAAATCAAGATATCAGCGGGGCCATGCACCCTCCAGAGGCTCCACAGAATTCATTTCCTGGCCTTTTCCACGTTCTATATCTAGAAGCTCATAACCCCTTCTCCCAGCTTCGAAGCCAGCTGCATAGTATCTTGGGTCAGTGGTCACATTGACTTATTCTGTGCCAAATCTCCTTCTGCCTCCCTCTTACAAAGATACTGGTCGTTTTTCAGAGAGAGCATTTACAAAAGGAAACATATTGGGTCCATCTGGGTAATCCAAGATAATCTCCCCATCCCAAGATCCTTAAATTCATTGCATCTGCAGTGTCTTTTGCCATACAAAATACTATATCCGAAGATGCCGGGGCTTGGGACCTGGGATTAGGAATACCTTTGGGAGCCATTATTCAGAGCACCACACTTGCAGTAGTCAGGAGTCAGGATTCTTTTTTTTTTTTTTTTTTTTTTTTAACAGAGAGAAACATAGCCAGAGAGGGAACACAAGCAGGGGGAGTGAGAGAGGGAGAAGCAGGCTTCCCGCTGAGCAGGGAGCCCGATGTGGGGCTCAATCCCAGGACTCCCGGATCATGACCTGAGCCAAAGGCAGACACTTAATGACTGAGCCACCCAGGCGCCCCTAGTCAGGATTCTTCCAGTTGCACCTTACATTCAACTCAAATGATGTAAGCAAAAAATCAATTAAAAAGCATTCTGGGGGGCGCCTGGGTGGCTCAGTGGGTTAAAGCCTCTGCCTTTGGCTCAGGTCATGA